>PVHY01001338.1:0-163367 GCA_004024945.1 Uropsilus gracilis
TCCTTTTAATTTTTTTTTATTTCAAATGGACCAAAATGGCAAGAGTAGTTATTTCTTAGTGTACAGATTAGTTTTCACATTTTTCTGAAATTCTCAAATATTCTACAACGTAATATTTCACTTATATCATCAATTTAAATGTTATTTAAAAAACAGAGACTCCTTCCATTTAAAGTTGTTGATTTCACTCCTATTTATGAAGAAAAGGTCTGTAAAGAATAATGTTCTGGTCCTTTATCCTTCACCTTTTCATTCACCTTGGCTTCATTCTGCAGCCAATTTTTTTAAAGAGCATGTCCTAATTCTATTTTAAAAGGTCAACTTTTAACCCAAAGGCAGATCATTTTAGAGCAAGATATTTGCTCTTTTCTTTGTAAAAGTATGGCCCTTAGCATCTTATGGCCTTTAGCATCTTATTGCCTGACGACTTTTGTGGTACACAAATTCTCAGGTCCACCCCAGACCAAGTAAATCAGAAACTGATTGTTAAAAGGTAAGGCCAGTGATTCAGTTTTAAAAAGCCCTCCTGATGAACCATAAGCTTGAAAGCCACTTCTTTGTGATCTGTTCTTTCCTTTTTCTTTTTTTTTTTTTTTTGCAAGTCCTTCAATTTTTTTTTTCAGTTTTTGAAATTATTTATATTTAAATTTCACATCTCTGTGATATCTGGGGTTCACCCCCACATCCCTGACTGTTCCCACCCTGTCCCACCCTCCCCCTCCAAGTTGTATACTTCAATTTGGTTGTTGGCTTGTTTTGACTTTTCTTCATGAATTTTTGTTTATCTTTCCCATGTCCCATATAGCAGTGAAACCATTTGGTTTCTGTTTTTTTCTTTTTTAATTGTTTCTGCTAATATGAATTCTTCTAAGTCCATCCCAGGCACATGAAAAATTGCTCAATGTCACTAGCAATAAGGAAAATGCAAATCAAAACCAGAATGAGATACCACCTTACACCAGTAAGAATGGCCCATATCCATAAAATGGGCAACAACAAGTGCTGGCGAAGATGTGGAGAGAAGGGGACACTCTTACACTGCCGGTGGGAATGTAAACTGATCTGTTCTTGTCAAGTCACCTGTAAGAAGCAGCCATCTCTCTCACTGCTACATTCAGGCTACTACTCCCTCCAGTCAGCTGATGTCTACAGCAAGGTCAATGCTAAGAGCACAGGTATAGCAGGGCCACTGAGGAAATGCCAGCAACACCCGAAGCTCTCTGAAAGAGGCCTCAGGCTGGTTAAAATGTAGAGAGGCAGAGGTTCTTCCACTTGGCTCCACAATTCCCCAAGTACTATTTTCTGGGCGAAGGGGAAAGGCCCCTGAGCCCGTGATGAGAGAAAGAGCGTGAGGAGAACCCAAACCCAAAGTTTTGACCTGAGTGTGTGAAGATGATGTGTGTGGGGTCCTGGGTGCTAGTAGCTCCCTATCCCAGTGCTTGTGTGCTTCCGCTCACCTTCCTCAGGGCAGCAGCAGCGGGTGGGACAGCAGGGACAGCGAACATAGCAGCAGCAATACTGAGGACAGCACTGGCACCAGCACACTCCAATCAGCAGCAGGAGGAGGAGGGCTCCCAGAATGATGAAGATCACCGTCAGCCAGTCTGCAGAGAAGCCAAGCAGGGCGTGAATGAAGCATGCAGAGGAATGCTTCCCACTCTGGGCATCTCTGGATCTACAGGTTAGGACTGAACAAAAAAAGTGTCCAGCCACTGAACATTTTAAACATTAACAATGTAAGAAAACTGCAGAGGTTGGCGATCCAATAACAATAACTTGAGCTTATTTTTGTTTTATTTTGTGCGTAGAAGAGCCATAGTAGTGGGGTGGCCAGATAGAAAGTTACAGGAGTACTTACGCAGAACAATGAGCTTCACCTCCTTATCTGGGTCTCCTGAGGTATCTCCTGGAGCCTCGATGGTGCAATAATACACTCCATGGTCCCACCACATAACTTCATTAATCACAAGATCTGCTCCTGCCAGCAAGAAGGGAGAAATAGCCAGTGGTTATAGGAGAAGAAGACACTTGTTTCTGAATTATAGTAGGTTAAGACTCCAGAATTATCCTTTTCATATCCTAAGAAGGCTTTGGTAATTCAGAAAAAGACCCCAGTTTCTTCCTTTGGGATCTTTCTCTTTCTCCAAACAGTATAATAGTGATAGAACTGATCATTCACTGAAACTGGATTCATCATCTCATTTAATTCCCACCAGAACTCTGTAAGTGGGCGAGGAAGACATTACCAGGTGTTTTCCAGTGCCCATTTTCCCTTTCTTCCAAGGTCACTGAATTTTTGATTACACACATAGGCTTTCAGAAAAAAGTTAATATATCACATTTTCTCATATATATGGACATGGGCATGTGACTCAGCTCTGGCCAACAGAATATAAGCAGAAGTGTCACATGATGGCTCCCAGGAATATTCTTTAAAAAGACTTGGCAACACCTTTGCTCTTTTCTTCTCCACTTCTTTTACTCTGGTATCTGGAAAGCAAATGTGATGGCTGTCATCTTGAGTCATGAAAATGACATTACTGGTAAGCTGGAAGGACTCAGTGGAGGAGAGCCACCACACCAATTCTGGGCTGTTAACCTCCACGTGTATGCACAAAAAGAAAAAAAACAAACTTCACTAATATTTTAGGTTACTGTTAACTTGCAATCAAACTTATTCCTGCTACAGTGGATATTGATTATTAGCTGTACTTCATATAAGGAAACTAAGATTTCAGGAGGCTAGGGAACTGGACTCAGACTGTACAAATAGTACTTAACAGACGCAGTTTTAAACCCATGCTTCTCCATCTTAGGACTATGACTTTCATCCACTAATCTCTACTTTCCTTTCCAAACTGGATAGAAAACTCTACAGCCTGGATCCCTTACTATCCTACAATAAATGGTAAGCCTATAGATGTTAGAGGGACAGACTTGAGATGGACATGAATAAGTAAAGGGTGAAATGCCAACACGTTAGAAGTCAGTGTTACTCAAGAATTCCAGTTCTTTTGAGCACCAAAAGTTGTGCTACCGCATTAAGATAGAGGAATGGTAAGTTCAGAGGCAGTCAACGGATTAAGTGTTCACTAAAGGCCTTTGTGGGTCCAGCACTGTTCAGACATTGTGGGAGATCTGTCCTGAAAGAGCTGAAGTCTGGGCAGAGTCATTAATACAGCCTCCAAGTCTCTGGTCTCTTAGCTGCTGGCAATGCTAAGGTACATCTTCACCTTTCTAAAGACCTTCACATTACAGCCTTGCTCCTGCTTGGCAAGTCAAATCTGCAATTTGAGCTATTTGTCAAGAAATATTTATTGAGGAAATGAAACACAAATGCAAGTTCATGCAACACTGAAGTTAACTTCAACTTCTGTTTCCTTCCCTTTCTACGTCAATCCCTATGATTTTTTTCCTACCCATGATTTTCCAAACCTACTACCTTTCCCAGAAATAAACTTAGTCCAGAATTCAAAGAATGATGAAAGTGCTTTGGGAGGCAATTCTTCCTCAAAGATTAATATGCACTATAATTTGTGCCAAATGTTATTGGCAACAGAGATTATTTCAGGTTAGCAGAATAACAAGGTTATTAAGATGTTGATTAAGATGTTTTCAACATATTATTATTAATTCAATAATTGCTTTGATATGGTTTATTTCAAATGATGCACACATGGCCATAGAAAACAAAGTTTCTGGAAGTCACAACAAGCCCAGAGGTAGAAATAAAAATGAGAGAAAAACACCTCCTTTCTATGAGAGTAAAAAAGAGGCAGAGTTTGATCCAACGTAGTTGGGTAGAAACAGTGGACTCCTAGCTCAAAGCAGAAGAGCAGGGATTTTTATCCTCCAAAAACTATATTGCTAATAAAAGAGATCTTCAACTTTGGGGTTGAATCAGTGATTTCTGGAGGAAGGAGAACGATTCTGACTCCTAGAGGATGGACCTAGAGCCTAGGGGAAAAAAAAGTCAATGTTCTCTTAAGGCCAGGGTTCAAGGGCTGACTTGGGGAAATCAGAAGTTGAGTACAATAGGATCAGACTTAAACATTACAGCTGAAGTATTACAATCTTGGAAGCAATCATTAATGGAGCAAAGGGACTCCCTCAATAGTTACAAAATAATCACTGATTTCCTCCATTGTTACTAACGGTACTCTGAGTAATCGGTAAGGTGTATTTCTCCTCCCTTTTTTCTTAGCTGGAGCAGGCGGGGAGGGGAGGTGGTGAGTAACCCCCAGGGACTGAAATGATGTGAAATATATATAAATAAAAAATAAATAAATAAATAAATAAATAGAAAAAAATAAAATAATGACTTGATTAGAAAAAAAATTTTAAAAAACAATAAATATTTAACACAGCACATAAAGTTCACTGGAATTCATTTGAATTCTCTGCCAACACTCTATACAGCAATCTTGGATGGCAAGATGGTGGTGGGGTAAGAGGAGGTTAACCCAATCATCCAAAAGTGTGTTGACTTATCGTAACAAGATTTCATCAAATGCTCACTATTTGCTAAGTGATTTGTATATATCATCTCACTTAATCCTTAAGACTCTTTAGTAGGTAGGTACTATGTTCTCAGACATCACATTTGAAAATTACATCAGTGTGGGACACTGTGAGGCAACCAGGCAAGGGAGCCTCCAACTCCCTATGAATTGTTCGGCTTTCTCTCCGGGGTTCTTTCTCTAGCCTCTTCTGCAGTCATGCAGCCCCTCCCTTGTGTTGCTGCTGCTGCGGCTGCCCAGCTTTCATCCCTGCTTTTAGGCACAGGTGTGCCCACTCACACATGCCCCTGGGCCTAATTGTCCACAATTTTAGGTGAGCATGCCCCATGTCCACCTCTCACGCACCCTCTGTATTAACATGATCAAGATCACAGGTGGTAGCCACAAAGGCTAGTGGCATAAAAATCCTTATTAACCAATTTACTCTACCCTATAGAGACATACTACCATACCCACCTTTCATTTCTTTTTTTTTTTTTATACCCATCTTTCAAATGAGGCATCAAAGGCCAGAGGAAATACTGATTTCTCATTCATCACTGAGCTATTCTGTGGAAGCACTAGGTCATCTGATCAGGTCTTTTGATCCTAAGCACAATGCTTTCCTCTACCAATGGAGGGTGATGGTCTCCAGATGCCATCTACTTGGAAGGCCCTACTTCCTTAGACATAGGCAACAGGAGTGACCAGAGAGGAACCCAGTGACCTGGGGCTTGAGCAGGCCCTGAGGGAGGCTTGCAGCAGAGATGAAAGGACCCTGATCCTGCCTTAGGCCACAATCTCAGGGAAGAAAGGAAAACACCCACCCCCCAGACCTGAGCCACAGCTGTAGGATATCCTCGGACCCAGAGATCAAAGTTGCAGGGTAGCAGTTTCAGACGGTGCATCTGATTCTAATACCTGGCTCCTTGTTCAGACAGTTACACTGGCCAAGCACAGCAACAGGCAGCAGAATAAATAAAGGGAAATCCCCACAGTGACTCAGCCTGTGAGGACTGGGTCCACCACCCCAGCTCCCTGCCACCTCCCTCTCACTCACGGTTCTGGATGGTGATCTTGCGCTGCCGGTAGTCCACCCCCAGCACGGGCTCATTCTGCCCCCGCCTCTGGGCCACGATGCGAACCTCCCGTTGGTTGTCATTGCAGTCATTGGAGGGGTCCTGGCCCAGAGAGAGAGCTGCCTGGTAAGCTGAGGAAAGAAAACAACCCTGGTCACACCCCACTGGGGAGTTCCCATGAAGAAAGGTGCCCTTGCTGCTCCCTCGAGCAGGCAAGCTTCTTAGTCTTCCTTGAGCCTCTGCTCCCCTGCAAAGCCTGCACAACATGAAGGTTCTACCCCTGCAGGTCAGAGTGGGACCTGAGATTCTGAGTGTCTAATGTGCCAGCCATGTTGAGCAGGAAGACCCTCCTAATGGCCCATCATTTCCAAATCCTGACCGCAACCCTCTCTGCACCCCAACTTGACCACCTCATTTTCAGTCACCCCAGACTCTGCCCCCATAGGGTCCTGCCCTTATAATGTAAGAGCTATTAAAACAGCTCTGGGCAAGTCTCTCCTGCATTTCCACCCAACCCAGGCATTTTAAGAGCAGCCCCAAGGAAACATGGTCTCATTTCAAAGAAGGATCTTTTGGGAACAATACCAGGCTCAGTAGGTGGCTTGGACAGGTTTGGGGTTCATACTGTGAGACATTAGTCAGGGCTGAAAGATTGAAAGCTGACATCATTGCCTGTTCTTTGTCCTCTTCTCAGAAGCACACTTCCTAATGAATATCTACATTTCTTTGTTCCTTGAGAGACAGAGAGGGCAGTTAAGGAAAGAATTTTGGTTCCAGAGAGCAGAACTGACATAGCTGCACCTGAGAGGCAGGGCTTGGCTAAACACTGGGGGAGCCAGGCCATGCTCAGAGACACCAGGCAAGGATCAGGCCTGGAGAAGTGAGTGCTCCGTCACCAGGAGGATCCAGTCAGGAGGGGAATGGCTGCTCACCAAGAAAGCTGACTAGAGAAGGAAACAGGACCTTTGGCAGGAGGCTCACAAAAGACCACTTCTCACGCACCCTGCAGGGCAGAGCAAACTTCTTGTCTGCATTTTAAGGTGATGGGAGATGGAAGGCAGATCTGCACCCACCTCAGTGCATTGGTGTGTAACAGTGTGTAACTGCAGATTTCTTTGCCTCTGAGAGTCTGAGCGACCTTCAGTCTTTTGACAAAGGAGGGATTTTAAATTTGAAAATTTAAATTTTAAAATAAATAACATTGTATGTGACCTTGATTAAGTAACTTCATTTGCCTGGGCTCAGTTTGCTTATGCATGAAGTGAGCAGACATCATTAAGTGATTTTTGTAGCTTCTCACTGTAAGGATTTGTGATCCTGAATAATTCCTATGCCCTAATGGCAGTACTGCACAGAGGGACCCAGACAGAGCCAGGGAGGCACTCACATGCAGAGTAGTAGTCGAAGATGGGATCCTTGCAGAAGGACTTGAAGCGCCACGTCACCACCACATCCTGGAGTTGGGCAGAGGTGGTGTAGTCACATTTGAGGGTGACAGAGGCAAACAGGGTGACATATCGCTCTGTGTGTTGGACCGTCACCAGCAAGGATAGGCAGCCTGCAGCCAAGAGCAGGAAACAATGCTGAAGGCAGACCAGGTCTTTGCCCAGTAACCTACTTCTGTCCATGGGGTAATAAAAGCAATGCAAATGAGCAAAACACAGTGCCTATCTGCTTGGGAGCTCACAGACAGCTGAATTCTTACAACTGTTGGCAGAGTAAAGGGTGGAGACTGCACAGATGTCCTGGGGGAAACCAGGAGAAAAAGCAAGAACAACTTCCAGAGAGATCACAGTCCACCAAAAATGAATACATTCAACAACAATACAGAAATTATAATAAAAGGTTGTGCATGTATACAGGAGTGACTTTACATACATACATACACACATATACATATATATATATATGGTTATTTTTCTTGAAATGTTTCCCCATTCCTCCAAAGATAAAAAATTCAAGCCTCTGAGGTCCATTAAACCAGCTATCAGCCTTTCACTGCTACCTTGTCTCCCTTCAAGCCCCCAACCACTCTGACCTTGCCTTAGCCTTCCCAAGCTTGGATTGCTCTTTCCCAGGTCTTCCCACATGGGGACATCTTGACTGAAACACTCCTCCTTTCTGCTGCCATGACTTTGTTCTCTTCACTGGGCTATTTACTGTCTATTATTTAGGTCTCCAGTTGCACCCTCACCTCCTCAAGAAGGCTTCCCTGATGCAAGTCTGGGAGAGAGCCCTCCTTACATTTCCTCAAAGTACCTCGTCTATCCCCAAGCAATGCTTTACACACTTCTTGGTGATGTCTGTTTATTGTAAATGCTGAAAATCACTGTTTAAGACAAACAGCTCATGCAATCAAATCCATGACATCCAAAAAAAATTTCTTGAATGAACAGGTGATGAAAGGAATGACCAAAAATATATCAACTATGAAAACTGGCAATACAGATGATCAAATAAATATCAAGCCAACAAAACAAAAAAGAGCAGCTTGTGACAGATTTTCAAGAAAGACTTAAAGGAATTAAGATTTTTTTCTTTTTTAAAATCTCCCTTTCTCGGGTTTTGGCATGGGTGGTTTGGTGGAGAGCAAGTGGAACACATGCATATATAGAAGAGTAAAAATGTAACCCCAAAATTAAAATAAAAATTAAACTTCTCCCTACCCTCTCACCCCCAAACCTTCAGACATACTTAAAGCTGTAAGTCTGGACTTGATGAGGAACCAGGTAACATTAAAAAAGTCAGGAACAACTAAGGCAAAGTCAGAAATACATGCATAATTAGCATCATAGAATGCTTCTGTACGAACATGGTTTCTAGGCAGTTACAGATATTCCATGGAAGGTTTAGTATAGAGCGGAAGTACTCAAACTTAAGCTTGCTCCAGAAGGGCTTGTGATGGCTCACAGTACTGTCAGCAGGAGTTTCTGAATCAATAAGTCTTTCTGATTCAACTTGGGTAGGGCCCAATAATTTACATCTCTAACAAACTTCTATAAGATGATGATGCTACTGCCCTGGGTACCATACTTAGAGAACTATTGGTGTACACTAAAATTTAAAAACCTACAAGTTGGATTTATTTACAGCCGGTTCAAACTTTATTACTTATTTGGAGATGGGAAAAGTTATTAACTCTCTCTGAGTTTGAGCTTCCTCATCTATGAATGGAATTACAAAACTAAGCTCATCAAGTCCTTGCAAGAATGCTAAGAGGTAATCAATTTCCAGTGACTGGCATGGTGTTTGGCACATGGGATGCCATGGTAGTCTCAACATACAAATCTCTCTCCCTTTTTCCCCTCATCCAAAGTTCAAACCGATGTTATCTCCAATGGAGTTCTCAGGTTGAGCTTCCTTCATTTTGACTGAGTTACATTTATAAAAAAAAACAAATACAGTCACCCATCCCACAACAGCTGGTAGACCTCTCAGTGGTCAGAGTCACAGGGAGCTGAGAGCTGTCTCGCCTCTGGACACGCACGACCATTCACTGTGGCATATGCCGGGCATCTATACCAGATTTTCCATTTCCTTGGAAAGAGAGAATTCTCAGCATAGTCTCTGGCCCCAGAAATGACCAGAAAAATCTCATCACCACCGTAATGAGGATCTCTCACCATGGCACGAGAGAGAGAGAGAGGGGGGGGGTCTGTGAAGGTGCTGGGTAGATCTGAGGAAAAGAAAGACTTCATAGAGAGAAGAGATTTAAGCTGAATGATAAGATTTAGGTCAGACTAAAATTATACATGAGAAGTTGGGAGATGACAGAGAGGCTCATGATCTCAGGAAGGAAGAAAAAACAAGCAAAGGTACTGATTAGGATGGGGCAGTTACCAGGGAACCTTGAGGGAACCAGCCTCATTGGTCCCTGGCCTTATGAGAGAGAGAAGGGATACGTAAGGCAGGGTTGGAGATGGTGATGGCAGGTGGGAAGGTTGGGTGGGGGCTAACTCTCACTCCAGTCTATTTCTAGTTAATGGATAATCACTAAAGGTTCTTCTGAAGAAGGTGAAAGTAATGATGTTAGGAAACTTCCTTAGGAAGTAATGTTTTTAGGAAGACTTCCTTATTTAACTGTGAATGGAAAAAAGAACATAATTTTGAAAATAAACTTTGACTGGTTTGGGGGGGAAATACTTGTTGTGTCTACCAGCTGTAGGATTCCTGGAAATCAGGGCAATAAGAATTAAAGAACTGGCAACCAGCATCCCAAACTCAACATGGAATATCTGTAATCTGCTTTCTTACACTTGCTTCTTCTCTCTTACCAGCCCTTTGATTTTAGAACCGATCTGCACTCCATCTTAAAGCTTTTACCCAACAGCACATTAACCGAATAGCATAAGGAGCTATAGGTAAGATTCTGATTTTGACAATGAACAACATGGCACTGTCAACACTAGCTTCTTTTGTTCAGGGCTGTAGCATGGAGTGGAATCTAGGGGAAACACTGATTTGTGGTCTAAACAAAATCCTACGTTCACGTAGCACTATCGAATATTTTCTTTTGCACATAAATATGATCCTTGGGAGGAGCAAAGCCCATTTCACACAAAGCAAATCTGAGATTGGAAAAGGTAAATGGCTTGTGTGTGATAATTTATCTTTTAAGGGACTCTGAGTCAAGATCTCATGAGTGAGCAGAGCTCATGCTACTCTGCCTGGAAACTTCAGAAATAAAGGAAGATATTTGGTACCGATTAGCTTATAAATAACGTGTACTTATGGGTCTAGGCTAATTAACATACAATTAGTTGCAGTCACTTTGATATTATGATTAGTAACCTACATGTTCTTTATTTTGGTGAATGGCAATTCAAAATAAACAACAGTTCATTCAAAGCAGGCAGGGTAAATAATGTTTGCATAGAGGTGGAGCATTTGGAAGTCAGGGAGGGAAGGTTTGCTGGGGGTCAGAGAAGGGAATTTAGTTGGAGCCAGAAGCTGCTCTTGGGCAGCTTTGAAGATTGCTGTATCTGATACCTTGAGGGAGAAGAATGCCTACAAGGGTGATCAAGGGTGATCGTCTTCATTATTAAAAATCCTCCCTCAGCTTCCCATCCATGAAATGTCCTTATTATGGGCCAGCCACACTGGGGTGACCTGACTCCCCTTTACCAACGTCAGCACTACTGGCTTTGCTGCCAGGGTATTTCTCCAGTTTCATCCCTTTTTGTGAATTTCAAAGCTTGAAATAAGCCAGTAGATCACATGCTTTGGCCATCCTAAACTCATGCACACTCTCTCCAGAGGAGCGGGCAAACCCACACAATCCTGCACAATGCACACACCTCCTCATGCCCCCATCGCACACAAAGAGATTGGTTCTCTGGACAAAAGGTACTGAGTAATCAGCAAAGTTCCCTCTCCCCGCTGCTGCTTGAGCTCTCAAGCAATGTGGGTCAAGCAATGTACATACTTGGCCTTTAACTCACAAAGCTCCTAGAGCAAGGGTCAGGTCTGGTCATATATGTGTGTAAATGTTCAGAGGCCTCACCAACTCAAGATTTAAACTTGAGTCTTGCTGACACCAGAACCCAAACTTTCCCAAGTGGGCAAGCTTGACCTTTCAAGTGGAAGTCAGGCGCTAGACTCTCAAAAGCAGAAGAATTTTCCAGATTGGGGAGTGGAGGTAGGGGGCGGGGAGGAGGGGGGGTAGAAAAAGGAAGAAGCAAGATAACTCAATTCGAAGGCAAAACCCTCCCATCTTGTTTTCCTTCAGCCTCCAACTTCTCTATAAACTAACCACATCAGGCATGCACATATTAAGCCCGTAAAGTTTTCAAGAAGAGACATAGCCAGCAAAACCTGGGCTGAAATACTAAGAGATTCAAAGATAAATATCCTGTTTACAGATGTCCTGGTTTAATCTTTGTTATTTAAACTTTGTACCTATGAGCTTTTAAATTTTTAAATACTCTTCCTATTCTTAAATTCCCTTCATCCTGTGGCTTATTTTAGTTCCCAATTTTTATTACCACCTACTTAATATCCTAGCTGTCTTTATCATTTCCTCTTGAAAGAATTAATTCTGGAGCCTGTTTTCCTGTGTTCCAATTCTGCTTCTAGTCCCCCCCATCAGCTAAAATACCTGGGCAAACTCATTTCTAAACTATAGTTATTTCAGTATATGCAAAATTGAGGTGGTATTAGTAGCCTGGTAGGGTTATGATGAGGATTAAATGATAATCAACATTTGGCAAAGTTCCTGCCACATAGTGGACACCCAGGAAACATTAGTTATCATTTGTATTATTGCACTTGCCAACACTAAGAGATTGAGATAGGAGACCAACATGTGAAAGCATTTGGGAAGAGTTAAGATGAAACAAGTAATAACTATTATTACTGTCTTTGCAAAATTGGTGCATTAAAAGTTTTAAAAGTTGTTTAGCAATATACCCTGGCAAACCCATTCACACTTTGCCTCTTCTGTGAAAGAGGAAGGGAGGAAGCCCTGTCATTTAAGGGTGGAAAGATATCAGATGAGATATTAGAGATCATGGGAAGGAGGGACGGGGGTTCTCTGTTTCCCGCCATGAGGTACTTTCCAAGACCATTCTACTGTGCAGAGGGGGACTACCATCCTACATTAAAGTGGAAGGAAAACACACTGAGAACGACGAGTATCTTTACGACTAAATGCCATGTGTCCGCAAACACACACGTACCTCTGCACATTTACCAAGACCTTCTGCCTGCCACATGCAGTAGTGTTGGAAACTCAGAATAGAAAAATTTAGGATGGGAGGTCTCACAAGAACAAATGCCAGAGGTGGGGGTAGGGACAATTGACGAATCTTAAACTACATGCAGCGATGGAAGTTTTCAAGAATCTGAGGTGGCCTCAGAAAAGAATATAAGCCAGGAGAGCGGATTATCAATCACCAAAGAACAACCCTATCTGAACCATGTTGATAATTTCCACAATAATTCTTTTTTTTTATTCATTTTATTGATTTGTCACAATTGTGAATTAATTGATCCCTCCTCCTCCCTCCATATCCCCCCTCTTTATCCCCCTTCCTCCTCCCTCCATATTTCCCCTCTGTATCCCCCCTTCAGTCACTCCTCCCATTTTTCTGCAAATTGTTGTTTGGTTAAGTTGATGTTTAGTTGTTGGTTGTTTGGCCTGTTGTTCTTTTCCGATATATGGTAAGTGTGTGTGTGGGTTTTTGTTGTTGTTGTTGTTGTTTTATTTTATTTATTTATTTATTTTATCCCGGGGCTTTCCCACTTCACTAACATTTGATAACTATCCTGATCTTTTGTACGCTTCACCTCCCCTGCCTTCTTCCCCCTCCTCCTCTCTCATTCCATGGTTCAGTCCCATTAATTTCCACAATAATTCTAACAAAGAACACTATAAAAGAATGCCCGTTGCTCTGGCACCCCTGCTCCCACTGTGTGTATGCAGGGGTTTCTTTTCTTGACTGTATGCCTTTCAAAAATGCAGCTCCCTGTCTGCCTGTGTCTATGCAGGTATCTCTCCCCTAAACTCATCCTTTTCAAAAATACAGTTTTTGTTGTCTTTTAAGATGGTCCAGCTATGTTTACGCAGGCATCTCTTTCCTCTTTTACCTTTCCTCAGCAAACCTGTCCTGATGAGTGGGAATGCCTATTGAATTCTTTCTCATGGGCACTACATGTTGAACCCCATCATCTGAATATCAACAGCATCAGATTGCGGAAGATGTAGAGTTTCTAGAACATATTATCCTCATCGCATAGAGGCACAGTACAAATGTTGTGGTAGTTTTTAAGCAATAAGTGTGTTTAGAGGATTGGGTGGTATTTCCCTTCCTTCCCACAGGAAGGGTCTTGTTTCAATGGTGCTGGTAAGCAGGAGGAAGACTGAGTTCTTTCCTGGCAAGGGGGAGGGGGTAGTGCTGTCTTTGAGGGAAGGTCTCAATTCCTGAGCGTTTATTAGGTACCCAGGCACATCTGCTCCGTGAAGCAGATTAACAAAAAGTACACAGGTTACTCATATCAGAGTTTATGTCTGAACAAGCTATCTCCCCAAGTATATTTGCCATCAGTGCTTGTTAAATTTCCTTAGATAACAGTGCAAATATGAGAGACTCGTAGAAGATGGACTGGCAATGAGAATGAATACGAAATAAGGGATGGAGAGAGTTAGAAGAGGAGGAAAAAGTAGAAAAAGCAGCAGGTTAGTTGTGTGTTTGGGGGAAATTATATTTACAAATAAACACTTTCAGCAAAGGCCTGGACTGTGCAACTCAATAGCCCCAGGCTCAGGTGACAAGAAGCAGGAGGCCATTCTGGGGCAGTAACTGATACATACTGAGCAGTTACAAGTTGCCAGACATGATGTGGATGATTTGCTATACAGCATCTCCTTTAATATTTGCAAAAACCCATGTAGTAAGCTTTATTTTTATCTCATAGATAAACAAAATCCTCAGGGAGATTAGCTAACTGGTTTAAAGTCACACTGCTAAAAAGTAAGTAGCAAAGCTAGATTTAGCCTCACAGCTTTAACATGTCAGAGCCTACACTGTTTCCAGTGTTTTACCCCACTTTCCTGACAAAATTTCTAAAGGTAGAGATTTAATCATTTAAGGAATATCCACAAAGTCAACAGGTATTCACAAATTTATTTTAACTATTTTGTAAATAAATCCTTTTTGCCTGTTTTGTTTACAAATATTAAAAAGAAAATAAGAAGCCTCAAACTACAGAGAAGGGTATAAAGGAAAAGTTAATCCTTGTTAGGAAAAATCACTCTCCAGTGAGCCCATCGCTCACTGCTGATAATTTGATAGCTATCCCTCCACATTTTTTCCCATCCTGTTTTTTTGTTTGTTTTTGTTTTTTGTTTTTATTTTCATGTAAGTACCACACACTAACTGATAGCACCACTGGGGTGCCACTGTTATTTTTTCAAATCAATCTATATACATTAATTTACAAATTTGTGTTAGTTTCTTTCATCTTATGCTCTATTATTATCAGCACATATAATTTTTTAGTGCCTGTATGAAAATTCATTATATCAGTGAGTCATATTTATTTACCAATTTCTTAATGATGTACATTCAGTTTGCTTCTGATTTTTCAAACAATGCTGAAATGAATTATTGATATCAATAGCTTTATCAAAAAAATTCTTCATGCTCATGCTTTCATCCCAGCAGGATATATTTCTCAAAGTGAGATTGTGTGTAAAAGGGAGTAAGGGTTTTATATTTTAATAAACACTATAGGAAAGAAATTTTTATTCCCATGGACAGTGTGTAACAGTCCCATATTTCACCACAATCTTTCCAACAGGGGAAAAAAATCAGCTTAAAAAAATTTTTTTTGATAAACTACTAGGTGAAAAAAGTCACTCAGGTGGTTTGAATTTGATATTGCTTTGGTGATTAAGGGTGCAGGATAAGCAGACCTGGCTGAAAGGCAGATGCTTGGGGTTTCCCAAAGTCAGTGACTCAAGTCAGTGACTCATCTGTGTCCCCACAGGCTAATCTCAGCAATATGCAAATTTGGCTCTCACCAGAATGACAAGTGTATGTGCCCTGGGCTTTCAGAGGTCACACATTCATTTTGTTTATTGAATATCGGCTTTGAACCAGACACTGCTCCCAATGATGGGGATACAGTAAGCAACGAGAAAAGCAGGGTTCCTGAACTTTTGGAACATATACTCTTGTTGGGAGAGTCAGCAATAAACAAGTAAACACAGACAAGATGCTTCTGTCATAGCTAAACTTTGTAGGGTTGCTTAGAAACAACTAGAACTTTGACTGTCAAGTCCCACTACTATACAGTAAGGGACAAGATAGACATAGGGATTCAATTACTATTGATAGCCTTCCTGGTTGTTTTTGATTCTAAATCAAGTCATGAATCTAATTCATTCTTCCACACAAACACAATCTTTTCCCATGTTGCCCGTTTACTGAATGCAGGAATCCTCCTTGATGTCTTGACATTTCTTTCTCCCTCCCTCTCCATATACAGAATCTATATCTTTCAAATATTTCTGGAACCCATCTTCACTACCACCACACTAGAAGTTCCAATATTCTAGCCAGGATATTGCTTCAACTTAACTGGTCCCCATAAACTCTGGTTCTTTACCATATGGTTTCCATACTGTTATTAGGTCTCCCAAATCCTGCATAGAAATCTTCCAAAGTTTTTGTTCTTCTTAGGATAAACACAAAGTCTCCTACCATGACCTATGAAGCCAAACATATCTGGTCCTACCCAGTCCTCTGGCTTTATTTCCATCATAGGCCACATGATTTCCTTCAATCATACTGATAATTTTCCCACCCCTCACATCCATTGACTCCTATCTGAGCAGTCTTACACATACCATTTCTTTAGTTTGGAATGACCATTTCTCTGCTCATAACTCAATCATCACTTCTTCAGGATGGCATTTCCAACGAGCAAACTTCATCTATTATAAGTTCTGATATAACCATCTATCTCATTCTGTGGTTCCCATCATAGTTGTTTTTCTACATTTGCTTGTATCCCTTTAACTCATGAACACCATAGGGGCCAGGCCATGTTTGTTTATATTTGCCATGCTGTCACATAATGTACATTAAATATTTGCTGAATCAGAAATCAGATTCTTACACTAGATGGGTTAAATATTTTGGAATGAATTTTAAGTGCTCTTAAATTTCTGAAAATAAATAATTAAAATCAATCATCTGTAGTCTGATCAAACAAAGAAACAAGGAAGAAGGGTGTGTTTGGGGTGTGGGGGGGTTGGGGAATGGGGCAAAAGAGCATGCCCATGTCAGTGGATAAGGTTGTCCAAGTTAATGGGGTAAGAATGTTTGAATTCCGAAGAGCTTTAATACCTTCTTACAAGTTGTGGGGATCTGGGGAAGATTAAAGAGAGGTGGGAAGATTAACCCAGGTAAGCTAACCTATCATCTGGGTAGAGACTGGAACGAGACAGAAAGGTTACTGACTTTGAGGCCAGGAGATGGCCAAGTTGTGTAAAATAGGCTAGCACATTTTATCACTTGGAATAAGAACAAAAGGGCAGATCCTGGGATTAAATGACAGCTTTTGGTTATTAAGATTCAAAAAAATGATCAAAACCGTTTTCCTCTGACCCACCTTACACTGAGACTTGCAGATAGTAAGATCCAGAAATAAGGTATATGGAAAGAAAAGACAAGATCAAAGTCTTTCCAATTCTTAAAACACATAATCTAATTTCACCCCAAGGACTTCAGATAATGAAAACAAATTTTTTCCTATAAGAAACCCAGGCTGCTATACTCAGCATCTCATTCCACTGCACTGTTGCTAGATCAACACATAATTAGTATCTGGTTAGACATCTAGGAGACAATCTATTTCTAGTTCTGCACACCAGGGTTGAATCAGACAAAACAAACCTGTTCCATGGCATGAAAAGGAGAAAGAGCAATGGACTAAGAGTGAGGATGTCAGGGTTCTGTTTCCAACTCTCAAACTGACTCCTTTGTATAAACCCCGAGACACATGACTTCCCTGGAAACAGATTCCTTTATCTGTAAAATTTGCCAAGAGAGGAAGCCAGGGAATGAGTGATTTGTACCTGTGTTCAGCTGAATACTGGGATGCTAGAGAAATATTTCAGGGGATCCTATGGAGCAAGGGAGGAACCAAATACATAGACTCCTATCTACCACCTCTATCTCCTTCACCCTGAGTAGCTCCACCTTATTGTCTATTGCACCAGGGATCAAGATGTCATAAAGTCTTATGATCCTAACTTCACACTTCCCCCCTCCATACCCTAGTAAAGTTTTGGTCTGAATGCTTTCTAAAAATTTTGTGCCTTAATGATCAGATTTTTAATTTCCCAAACAATGACAATTCATGTTGATAGTTATATGGATGTATAACACCATTCTATGACCTTAAAAGACATTTCACAAAAGCACAAATGACACATACCTTTTTAGAAGGGGAGAGGAGGAGAGAACAGGAGAGTGGTGAGTCTCAATTTTCATTACAGGAACAAACTTTGGGTTGTATGGAGGTAACCAGAGCTATTAGCTAATAATGCAAAAGGCTGCGGTACTTACTTTCATTTTATCTTAATTTTTTTTTTAAGGATCAAGTATCATTGAGGAGATAAAATTTATTTCTCTTTAAAGAAAAAAAAACCTTTGGAAATTTATTAAAAAACAAAACAAACAAAATAACAAAAAACTCAAGGCAACGAAGCCTTAGACAATGGATTGCTCCATAGCACGGAGCATAGGGACTGTGGTAAACTTCCCAGGGCTCTCTAACATCAGACCCTTCTCCAGGGACCCCCCCCTCCAAGCCACACCCACTGGCAAGTAGTCAAATCTAACATAATTTCACTATCATTGTGGAAACCTGGAGGTTAATGAGAGGTTTGGGTGATTGTTCTTTAGAAAGAGAAAAGGGTGATACAACAAAATGAAGTTGCTCTGGTACAGGGATTTCCAGAGTTCATACTTGCATTTACAACAGATCTTGAGAAAATCAACTTATTGGGTTTTTCTTTTTAACTACTGTTAATATGGAGATTACTCAAATTATGAATTTAAATGGTCAAAGTAAAATAAAATTCATGTCAATTTTTTATTTTTTTATGCAACAAGTAATGGGTATTTTTTTTGTAAAACTTTTGATTTAAAACTATTTTTTAAATGTTGTAATGTGTATCCATATCATACTGCAAACTGGGAGCTGTGAAATGAGTTTGAAAAACACTGCTTTTGGTAGATACTGGAAGTGAGAGAGGAAGCTTGACCTTCAGTTTGATTTTAGAGACATTTTAGGAAGTTTGGTTTAAAAATAAAAAAAAAGAGTGGGGGCAGTGGAGAGGGACCCAGTATTTCCTGAAACTATGCTTGATTTTCAGCCTCACAACAAACTAACCTAAGAGTGGGATGAGGGAGACCAGAGGGAGAGGCTTAGAAGGAATTTCATCTTTTTTCCTCTTGAGGAAAATTTCTTTTTTTTTTTTTGAGACTAAGTCTCGCAATTTTTGCCTGCAGAACCTCAGGTTCATGTTACCCAGGGTACCACGGACTCAAGCGATCCCCAGTCTCAGCTTCCCAGGTAGCTGGGATTACAGGCGCACGCCACCACACCCAGCTATTTTTTTGGGACTAGGTCTCGCTACGGGCCCCAGGCGGGTCTCAAACTGCGATCCCTAGCCCCGGCCACTTCATAGGCTGAAGCTTACAGGCACGAGCCACCGTGCCCGGCCGAGAAAAATTTCTAAAGAAATTCTTCCAAAGTCACAACTAGTTAAGAGGCAGCTTCCAAATTCCAACTTGACTATGTTCTAATTATGACCTGCAATTTCTTAGTTGTAGGGGAAGAAGGGTGAAGGGAAACTTGTTTCTTTAAAGTTAATTTAAAATTTTTTTTTTTACTTAGATCTAAATCATCACTATAGTTATCACCAGGACTAAGACTTATTAAGCTCTCATTTTATTACAGGCACAATATTAATAAGAGCAAAGTATCATCTTGTTTTATCCTCAAAAAAACCTTATGTACTATCATAATCATCCTCAGTTACTAGAGACTTTCATGGTAACTTGATCAGTCACATCAGCATCATGGATACAAGACTGAAATGTACATCAAACAGATGAAGGCAGCTTTAGTTATACTTCCTACATACTTGGAAAATTATTTGCTAAAATAACAATTTCTTCATCCTTTCGGGAAAAAAGTTGAAATCTCAAATTCTCAACAATAAAGTAAAGTTAGCTGTTCACTTAGGATTTTTTCATGTTCATCATTCCGTAGTTCTAACATGCCATGAAGGTAGGACTTCCATTTTAAGAATGCCAGCAAAAAACAAAAAAAAAAAATCAGGCAAATGTGACAGCCTGTATTATTTTACCACTTCACACACTCACTACTCACACTGGTTCATGAACACTTGCAGCTCTGCTTTCTGAATTTAGCAATTTGCTTGTCTATTTAACAATTTGCTTGTTATAATATACCCTTTAGTTATTACCACATTAGAAAATGTTCAGTTTCAACATTCTTTTTTTTTAAAAATTGAATATGTTTTAAAATATTATTCTGTTGACTTAAAGGTTTGAGGATTTTACCTTAAAGGGTTTTTTTTCTTATTCTGTGGATCCAGATGACTGCTGCCTACAAAGTCCTGATTCTGGGGATGAGGTGCCCAGGTGGGGAAAAGTAGCTTTTTTCTTAAAAAGGCAGCTCAAGCAGCTTTGAAATTTACTGTCTACTGTGGATTTTGAACACGTGAAGTGCAGGAGAAGAGACTATGGGAAGCTGTGAGATTTTGATGACCTGGCCTTCATAGTTGGTAACTGACCCTTTGGAATTTGGGTACTATAAGTTAATTCTAGTTCATTTTCTTGTGGATGTTTCACATCTAGTTTGTCAATGTCAAATGATTTAAAGAATCTATAATATACCAAAAAAGTTGTAAACAGAGGGCAGCAATTTTCTCATTTTCTTGACATTATATAATTCTCCCTCCCTTTTATTCTCAGCATTAAGCATTATTAGAGAATCTTCTCTGAATGAGATTTGGTTACATCGTAGCAATTTTGATGTCCAACTGAACTTGTAAAATTGGAATTCTGTGCCTCCATATTGCATCTATTCCCTGAGAAAACTACACAACTCAGATTGTTCTGTGAATAAACTGAGTTGACCTTCCACTGATAACTTATAAGTAAACTGTTCGTAAAGATAGGGGGGGGGGGGAACCAAAACAGTGAAATGGCAGAAATGTCAAGGGAATTTACACCTTCTTATTTGCAACACCATATCCACATTCTAATCCAAAGAGCAGGAAGAACTTGGGCATCCCGTCCTCACCCAACAACCATCCTTCCCTACCTGGTTTCACTCATGCAGATACACATGTTGTTGTGTGTCCAAGAGATACATACCTTGAGGCATACAAAATCACCCCCTCCAATGCTGACAGGGACTAGTGAGGAAGTTGAGAGAATGAAGGGGAGGCAGGTGGGATAGGGAGTACTAATCAGGAGCAAGTTAGGGAAGTGAGCAAATACAAACAAAGTAGAAAAGTGACAATGAACATGACTTCCAAAGACCCACATATTTGATAAAAAAGATTCTGAGTCATATTGAACATTCCCTTATAAGTGAGAACACATTATAGCGCTCCAGTAATGAAATAACGTCCTTCCGTGCCAATATGGTTGTCTGAAACCTAATAGCAAGTAGCAGAAAACAGGGAAATTAGGAACTATTAAGACCCGTGGTGTTTGGCCTATACCAATTCAGCTTTTGAGTTCAAGATGTGCCTAATGACGGCAGGGGGGCAAGCCCAGAGACTGGGTTTCTCTCTTAGTTGCACCTGTTTCTGAAGGGCCCAGGCTAATAAAAGAGGAAAACAACAGATTCCCACAGGCAGAAACCGGATCCAGTTCCCGTCCCTCCTGGCTCTAGTGCCAAGAGCCACCAGAGCGAAGCCTGGGCCTCGGCTGCCCTACCTGACCAGCTCTGCAAGACCAGGCCGCAAGCCCGGCTTCCAGGTTCCTTGGACCCACGGGTCCCCTACTCCCAGGGCTCACCTGTTGGGAGCCAGGCGAAGAGCAGCAGCCAGGGTGCAGACAGCTCAGGGCCCATGACGGTCCCTCTCTGGCCCCTTTCAGTTCAGGGTGTCAGGGGGCACTGTGTCTTTCTTCATCAGCTGCCGTCCCAGGACCAACCACTTCCAGTCATCCCTCAGGTTTCCCCTCCCTGGGTAAGGCGGCAGGAGGGCCGGCCGTGGCCAGCGGGCAGGTACTGCCTGGCTCATCCCTACCTGAGCGCCCCCCTGTGGCCCCGCCTCCCACACGGCGCCTCCGTTTCCTGCTCCGCCCCAAGTCCGGGAGGATAGCTGGCACCTTTCCTACCTGCCACTGCCCCCTCTGCAGGCCGCCAGGTAATTGTCATGGAAACTCAGTCACAGCGACTAATCCTACCTGCCCAAAGAGGTGTTAGCACTTTTTTCTAGAAGTTCCAGGAACACTTACCCCAGAGTTCTGAGGGAGTACTTTCTCCATTACACATGCTCATTAGAGAAAAGTCAAAAAAATACATAAAAAAAGAAAAGCTTAAAAATTCTGCTTCTATCCATAGGTAGGCATTGCTAATAGATGTATATGTGCATATCTATATATTTATATATTTTCCCTTTTTCTTTTCTCTCTCATTCTGCATGTCTCTCGGCATCCTATCACAGACCTGAGCTCTTGTAAGGTGGAAGATTGTAGGTTTATTGGCACCAAGTCACCTACAATGGAATCCAGACACACTTCCTTTCTTTACAGAAAAACAGAGGAAGGATAAAGTGTAACAGAGGCACACTTGTCTTCTGGAACTAATCTTTTGAAAAGCCACATATATGCTGGTCAATGTAAACAGACACCAAGTCACTATGTATACCTCTCCCTTTCTATAACAAATGCAAATCTACTCCCTCTCATCTTGGCAGGCAGGCAGGCAGGCAGGCTGGCGGGTGGGCAGGCAGGCAGGCAGCACAGTGTGCTTAGGAGCCTTAGCTCTTGCACACTATGATCCTAGTACAGCAGCAGAGGAGGCAATGCATGGGAGCAAGGTTCCCCACCTCCTCCAGAGCACATTTCCTGGTAACACTGCATGTATTTCAGTGTCTGTGACCCTGAGAGATTTGTTTGAGCTGGTAAAATTTCAACCCTAGTCTAGGTAAAATTTCAACCCCAGTCTGAAAAGTATGATCACTCTTTTTCCCATTACTACATCCATGTCTCTCAGTCTTTGTGTTGGCATAAAGGTAATTTTAATTTTCATTGATGCCAATATTTCTTTATGTTTATTCCATGGACTGTTCATAAATAGTATGTGAAAAAGAGCTCTGTGATCAAATAAAGAAATGCTGGGTTAAACTAAATGAAATTTTTATTTTTAGAATTTAACAAATTTTGAGGGTGCTACTGTACATTTGAATTTCCAAGAAATTAAGTATGTCATGCAGCATTTCCTAGCATTATTCACCCACAAAACCCATTTTTCTTGCACAGTTTCTTAGGCAGATGTCCCCTAAAACAAATTTTGGGAAATTCTGGTAGGTAAATCAAATAAATGAGGGGGATACATTGGAGACTTCTATAGTGACAATAGGAAACTGAGTTTAAGAAAGGCTATCTCAGAGGCAGTGGGATTATAAGTTCATTATTTTCTCTTGGGAATTACTCAGTTGAACATCTACCTCCACTATGTTGGGATGAACACTTAGTTAACTTTATAGGTTTCTCTGTTAATACATGAACCTTATTTTCTTCATTACTTGTTATATATTATGTACAAAGAAATGCTCTAAGTGCTTTACATGCATTAACATATATCTGCAATATCTGTATAAAATATCAATCCCATTTTATAGGTGTGGACACTGAGAAACAAAGAGGTAACTTACTCAATGTAACAAACCTAGTTAGTGGTACAGTTATGAGTCTAAGTGGGACAATCTGATTGCAGACCTTGTGCTATTGTACCATAGACTTTCACCTAGTTGTGCCTCAAACTGTATTTACAGCAAGTTGATCATGAGTGTATGCTAGTGAAGTTTCTTTTTAGATGTCACTCAGCTCAATTTAAAGTAAAAGTTCATTCCACAATTATGATGTTTCCTGGATCAGTTATTCTGCCAATACATGCCAATAGTCCGATAAAGATTGGACAAGAGAATGCATTTGTCAGGACAACTAGCAGTTCTTTCCTTGCTAGATAGAAATACAAGTCTCTTGATCTGCTGATAGTGACCTAAATGAAACAAATAGAATACTGTTGATTAAAAAGGTAAAATAAAACATCCCAACAGTACAATGAGGCAGGAACTATCATTGACCCCATTTTACAGATGAGAAATTTGACACACAAAGATTTAATAACTTGCCCAGGGATACCCACTTTTAAGTAGTAGAACTGTGATGCAAACTCAGGCAATATGCCTACAGCTTATACTTCCTTAATCACTACTCTAGTCATACTGTGCTTCTGTGTGTTGACTGGTCCAGGATCTAATCATAAGTACTTAGCTCATGCTCTAATCTTTATAGTTAAACTTTCTAGTTAAACTGTGTACATGAGTGTCTCTAAATAATGTGTTTGTATGTTTGTGAGTGTCTATATTTTGGAATAATGTGATGTTTGTGTATTTATTCATGTACTTATTAAAAATGGAAATTTTTTTGAACCCCTAGGAAAGAAAGAAAGAAACATGTAAGTGAAAACAATTGCATCAGGCAGGTAAAGCTAACTGATACTGAAATAATTGGACTGCATTTTTTCATCTTTGTGTGACTACTATCTAGTGTACTACAAGGAATGTAGGCAGTGTTTAATAAATGTTTGTTGAGGTCTTTACCTACAATTCCTGTGGGAAATGACATGCGAGCTGGGTTGAAAATGAGTAAGACTGCCAGACTAATCCAAGCAGAGAGATCAACATGTACAAAAATCATAGCATTGGGAAATAGCATGACTGAATCATAAACCCTTCAGTTTTGTTAGACTACAGGGCAAGGTAGAAAGAAAAGTATGTCAAAGAGCTAGCCAGGATAAACAGAAGGCTTTGTACAGTTAGAGAACTAAGAACTTCATTCATACAGCAGACAATGGGGAGTCAGTGGAATGTTTTAATTGGGCAATGCATGATCAGACTTGCACTTTAGAAAGATAAACTTGGCCAGGCATGATGGTGCATGCCTATAGGTGGCAGCCTAGGAAGCCACAGCCGGGGCCAAGGATCATGGTTCGAGTCCCACCAGGGCTACATAGAGAGCCTACTCCCCAAAAAATAGTTGGGCGTGGTGGCACGCACCTGTAAACCCAGCTATCTGGGAAGCTGAGACTGGGGATTGCTTGAGTCTGTGGTACCCTGGGCAACGTGAGCCTGCAGTTCCACGGGCAAAAATAGTGAGACCTAGTCTCAAAAAAAAAAAAAAATAGAAAGATAAACTTGACAGTAGTGAAAAGAATGGTAGGCAAGAATTGAGGTGAATGATAGACCAACTGGGAAACTATTATAGTAGTTTTTGGGGGAGGTACTGAGGATACAATCCAATCATTGATGCTGGAAGTGAAGTGGAGAGGTTAATCTTTGGTAAATGTTTAGCATGTAGAATTGACAAGACCAGTGATGAGTTAAATGTGGAAATTGGCAGAAAGTATAATTTTCTGATAATTAAGTCTTTAAAGAATATGCGTAGAAGATAGTAAGAATATCAGGTTTTGAATTATCTCAGCTATTGCACCTGAGAGAATGGTGGACCATCCAGTGAAACTTCTAGGGGTAGGTGGACACATTATAGTTGAACACCTTTATTAAGTGCAATTTGCTGAAAGAGCTTGATAGAAGCTGTATTCCTGTACCGGGAGTTCTTCATCAGTAGGGACTGGGAGACCTTCTTGGCTAGTAAAGCACAGCAATGTAATTCTTCTTGGAATAAGGTTAAAAGCAGGAACTGGTGTATCTAGTTAAAGAAGTTTGGGAACAAAAATCTTCATTATTACCATTCTTATTCGCCATTTTTCTGGATATTCTAAGTAACTAGCACAATTAAGAAAATACGAAGATTGAAAATAAACAATACATGGTTATTCACAGTATATAGAATGCATAAATTGTATATAATTTGTATAAATTATATGTAATTTATGAAAGTATGTATGAAGTAATAGAAGTTCCTGGAAATAGGGTTGATAATGTCACTGGATTTTGGAAGACATGACTTTGAAATATACATTTGCAATAACAATAAATCTAGAAGGTAAGTAGGAATGAATTTAACAAAATGTGTGGAACAGCTAAAGTAGAAAATTATAAGAAGTTACTGAAAACATTTTTTTAAAAATATAAATAAATGCAAAAATTATCAATGTTTGTGGATAAGAGCAATCAACAGCATTAAGATGATAATCCCCTTCAAATTAGTCAACATATTCCATGATTCTAACAAAAAGATGAAAAAAGTTTCTAGACTTTCACAAGAAGTTCCTAAAATTAAAAGGAATTTAAATTTACCCAAGATGCTAGTATGGTAAATAGAATATATAAATATATAACTATATATAATATAACATACAATGTAAAATATGTATGTGTGGAGAGAAAGACTATAAATAAGAGAAGAGAGGAATGAGTTAGAAAGGACCAAAGCTGAATCTGTAATATCCTACTTTTTAAAAACATGTAAACAAGTACATTAAAATGTAAAATGAGCTAAATTTAGGTGGAATAAGTAGTGCTGACTATATTATTATATGTGGTTTTTTGTTTCTGACTATTTTATGGTGGAAAATACTTTTAAAACAAAACAGAGTGAGCACTGCATGCAGAATCAGACCAAGTGTGTTGTGCTGTGATGTTTCCACTAACATTTTAGATCACTTCAGGTCAAGTATATATTTATCTATAAAATGAGAAACTGCATGAGATAACTTTTTTGATCCTTTCCACTTCTGACATTCTATAGTCCAAAGATGAGAAGGACCTAGATTATGAAGATGTCAATTTTCCTGGACTGGAAAGAGGAATAGGAATGCAGAACTAACGTATCGCTAAAGGTGACTTCCCGTAGAGAAGGGTCTTGCTGTGTTCTACCCATTGTGAGCAGAGGTGTAGATTCTCTGCTCTTTCATAGCCATGAATGAAATAAAAACTTCAACTGCACCGGCCATGTAAGACTTAAGATTCTGATTTTCCCAATATTTTATTATAATAAGGGAAACCAGGGGCATTGGGGACTGTAATCCTAAGGTTTGTCCCATGGAGAAGAGGTCCAAGTAAGTTGCAACAAAGGTAGAGAATCTGCAGTTTTGCTACCACTAAGGTTTCTCTTTTTCTTTCTGGAGATTTTTCCTCTGTAGCAAGGCCCAGTATGTTTTTGAGGATCAGAGGTCCTAGGAGATGATGAATTCAGTCTATGTGCATCTCAGCAAAACTCAGTAAGGGCCAGAATAACCTGTTCTTTCCAGCCTACTCCAGAGGGCTGAATTCTACTAGCCTATGGGAAGGCCCAGAAGGCAGTGTTTTTTTCAAAGTTCCCAGGTGCTTCTAATGTGTAGTCAGAGTTGAGGAGCTAGTTGAAAGATGAGCTGGATGAGAGAATGCCCCCACATTTTTGTTATCAAATGGGGCAATCCCCAGGACAATCCCTAAATGGAACACTTTCCAGCACATTTCCTATCTCAGCTTCTTTTTGGTAATTTTGCCTTACCACCACTTCCAATGACATAATAAAAGAATTTCTACTCCAGATGGTACTGAGATATGTAACTTTTCTGACTTTTCCATCAGAACAATATAACATACTCATGGTACCTTCAGTTGGCAATGAATCTCAGGACATTGCCACCAGGTAGATTTGTAGTCTAAATTAGTAACATGGTCATTCTAAGCCTCAGTTTGTTTATTTGTAACACAAGGGGTTTGACGAGATCAGTGATTTTCAGATTGTGCTCTGAGATGCTCATGCAATTTATGGAGTACTCAAAGGTTTGCATATGCCAGAGAAGTTGGCTTGAAAAATCATAGGATCCGTCATCCAGAAGCTCATTTCCAGAAACTATAGTCTATAATTCTATATATGACAGCCATAGTTATATGCTACTAACAGAGTCAACCTCAATCGACATGCTTTGATGCCTGCTTGAGATCATGGTTCCCTACCCAGCTGGAAGCAGATATTACAGACTAGCTACTTGAAGGCCAGATTCAGCACACAGACTTATTTTATGTTTACCTGAAGAGTTTCTCTTTTCTTATATCATTTTAAAGTTTTACAAATGTGAAGTATAAGACAATACCATAATATACACAAATCAAAGATATATGACCCTGAACTATCACCATGCAAACATGTAAAAATGTAATAATAATTATGGGCAAGATTAATTATCTCTATCACAAAAGCTCCCCTTTATGATCTATCTTAATCATTTCCTTCTTTGCCTTCTCTAAAGATAACCACCATCTGAATTTCTAACAATATAAATTGTTTCGGTCTCTTTCTACAATTATTGTAAGGAAATAATTAGTACACACTTTTGGGATTTGCCTATTTTACTCAATATTTTATTAATGAGATTCATCTTTGATTTTTTTGCCTGTACAGATATCTTGTTAATTTTCCTTTCTTAATAGTATTCCATTATTACAATTCATTTATCAATTCTGTTATTGACATATACTCTGTTTCTACTATTAGACCTTTATGAATATTGATGTTATAAAGAGCTTTGCTGTTTATTTTGAGGGACATACACTCACCCAATTTTGCTTCTATAACTAGGGATTACATTGTTTAATCATCAGATATGTGTGGTGATTTTAAAATATGTCCATAAATTCCTTGATCTACCTCCCTTCAAAAGGGGACTCTAAGTCCATGACCCTTTAGTGTGGGCTGGATTTAGTGACTCATTTCTCATGAATAGAATAGCAGAAGCGACAGTGTTTTACCTTCAGGTCTAGGTCATGAAAGTATCAGAGTTTCTTCCTTGCTCACTCAGAAGGAAGCCAGCTACCCAATCATGAGGACCCTCATGCAATCCTATGGAGAAGTCCTCCTGGTGAGGAACTAAGGATGTTCTTCACACATAGTCATGTGCATGGAGATTTTCCGTGGAGGAAATTTTCAAACTGCTGCCAAGTCTTCAGAGGCGCTAACATCTTGACTGTAAACTAACAAGAGAGCCTGAGCCAAAAATATACAACTAAACTATTGTCAGTTCCTGACCCACAAAAAGGATGAGAAAATATGTGTTATTGCTTTAACTAATTAAAACAATATTGCTGTTACAAAACAGATATTCAGTTTAGTATATATTGAAACAATAGAAAATACCAAAACTTTTCCCAAATTTACCTACACACTACTAGGGTATAAATTATTCACAGTTAGCAATATTTAAAATCTTTTCATTTATAGCTCTGCTGGTGGATATGTAACTGTATTGTGTTGTGCTTCAATTTACATTTTCCTGGGGACTACTGACGTTGAGTACTTTTTTATATTTTGAAGTTTTCACATTTTGGGCTTTTAGATACCTTTCTTTTTTACCTTGGTGGAAACTTTTGTTTCTTTTTCTATTCAGTTTCACATTCTTATTCATTTATAGGAATTTCTTTGTACCTTGGCTATTGTTCATTTTGTAGCTATATAGGAAAAAAATAACTTTTCTGTGACTTGCCTTTTACCTTTCTTAATGATATCCTTTGATGAATGGGTTTTTTGTCATTTATTTTAATGGAGTTTAGTTCATCAATCCTTTCCTTTAATATCCTTAAGGCTATTGTAACTTGTGGGGTTTTTGTTGTTGTTGTTTTTAGACTAGGTCTTGCTCTTTGCCGATGGAACCGCAGGCTCATGTTGCCCGGGGTACCACAGACTCAAACAATCCCCAGCCTCTGCTTCCCAGGTAGCTGGGATTACAGGCACGCGCCACCATGCCCAGCTATTTTTTGGGACTAGGTCTCGCGGTGTTGCACCAAGCGGGACTGGAACCGCTATCCCTAGCCCCAGCCGCTTCATAGGCTGAAGCTTACAGGCAGGAGCCACCGTGCCTGGCAAGGCTATTGTAACTTGTTAAAGAAATATTTGCTGCCCATAGATCATAAAGCTTTTCTCTTATATTTTCTCTTAGGAGCATTGTATTTTGTTCTTTATATATTCCAAATGAGATTGAGGTGCGAGAGTGGGTTAAGGCTCATATAAATATAAGTAGGTTGTCTAATTATTCAATATTAATTCCTTTCCTCACCTCTCAACAGTGTCAGTGTCCATATATATGTATATATATGTGCATACATATATGTACACACATATACGTATATATACATATATGTGTATGTGTACACCATATATGTGTACATATGTGTACACATATATATTCGATTCTAGATTTTCATTAGTCTATTTATCTACTCTGTGCCAAACCATATTCTTTTAAGTATTACAGTTTTATAATAGTTCTAATGTCTACTACAGCAAGTCTTTCCTAATTTTTGTTCTTTAAGAATAAGTTAATGTTTCCACACACACTTTTTAATAAGTATGCTGATTTCCACAAAGATCTGTTAGTATTCTAAGTGGAGTTACCTTATATTAGATCAAGTAGGACATCATTCTCACTTTTATACTATTGAATCTTCATATTTATGAACTTGTTGCACACCTACATTTTATATTCTTCAATTTCTCTTAATAACTTTAAAAAGTTTTTTGGGTAGAAATGTCACATATATTCTTGAGGTTTATGTCTACGTAGTGATAGAGTTTGGTAGTAAATTGTATCTTTATTTTTTTTATTTTCTATTGGTTTTGGCTGGTATATAAACAGTCAGCAGATTTTCTATATTGATTTTGTATTTAGCAAACTGTGTATCTGGTCATTTTTTGTGTATCTGGTCTTTTTTTGTATAGGAAAAATTACAGAGGTTATCTCTGGTTTCCCATCAAAGAGGCAGAGAGCTAGGAAGAGAGTTGTCCCCACGCTTACAACAAAAAGTTGGACAACTGCAAATGAAAAAATTAATTTATGATGAGATAAGGGTGTGGCCCAGTCCCATAGAAGTACTGTCTTTAAAGAAGCATAAGGGTGTGCAGAGGGAAGGCCATATGAAGGTATAGCAAGATGGCTGTCATTTGCAAGCCATGGGAAGGAATCTGCCAACACCTAGATTATAGACTTTCTGTCTTCAGAATGGTGAGAAAATTGATTTCTTTGGTTATCCAATGTGAGATATTTTGCTATGACAATAATACACAACATAGAACTAATCATTTTAGTACATATTGTTCTGCAACATAAAGTACATAGACATTGTGGTGCAACCATTGCTATCATCCACCTTCAGAATTTTGTCTTTCCTAACTAAAGTTGTTATCTATTAAACATTAAATTCCCATCCTCCCCTCCAACTAGCTCTTGACAATCATCATCAAGTTTACGTTTCTATGAATCTTTGCACTCATTTAAACTGATTTATTTACTTATCATAATACTTTCAAGGTTAATTCATGTGATAGAATGTGTCAAAATTTTCTTTCTTTTTAATGTAAATAATACTAAATTATATTTACCACATCTTGCTTATTTAATCTGCCATCACTGCACACTTGGGTTCTTCTGTCCTCTGTGAAAAATACTGTTATAAACATGGAGGCAGAAATATCTCTTTGACAAAAGCAACCCTTAATACTTAAAAAGGTTGAACTCATACCAAGTATTTTCCTAGTATTTTAATGCTATAAAGCTATAAATTAATCACAAAAAGAAAACTGGAAAAATCTCAAACACATGGAAACTAAACAACATGTCTCTCAATAGTTAATTCATCAACAAAGTAATTAAAGCAGTATTTATACTTGGAGACAAAGAAAATAAAGACAAGATTATCAGAACCTATTGGATGCAGCTAAAACAATATGAAGAGGGAAGTCAATACAAATATAAATCTACATCTATAAAATGTAGTGTTTCTATAAAGAAACACCCAGGAGAGCTAGAAGTTAGACCATGGATCCAAGATGAAGGCAGAAAATATATCATATCTGTGTATGAAACTATGCAATATTGAGAAGCAGAACCTCAAATTGTGCCAACAAAATCTAAAGCTACAAGAGGCTTCTGAGATGAGCTCATCAGAAACTTAAAGTGAAGATATGTCTAAAGAAATAGTGAAATATAAAATAGTCTTAGAACCCCTAAAAGCAGTCTATGAAAATTGTCAGAAACCCAAAGTGGAAACATCTAAAAAATAGTAGTAAACATAAAAACAAGAAAGTTCCCCTAAAAAATCTGTAATATTAATCCATAGGGAAGCAACAACACTGTCTCCCAATTCAGAATTGAAGAAGGAAAGAACAATGGTGGGTGATACTGTTACAAAAAAAAAAAAAAAGGCAAGAACTGAAGACAAAAGGGAATCTGAACACTAAGGTTCCTGGGCACCTGAAAAAATAGAGAATAATATGGAGAAGCCAGGAGATAAAGAAGATGACAATGAGGCACTCAGTCTTCCTCTTGGGACTGAAAGGAGCTATTGAAAATTTTTTTCTGTTTTATACCCAATCTCGTTAATGAGAATATTCTAAGACAATGGAAGAAATGAACTTTACAAATATGACTAAAATTCAACATAAAAGTTTCAGACCACTGCTAGTAGGTAGTGATCTTCTAGCAACTATAAAACAGGCAGTGACAAATCCTGACATCTCATCCCTGCAGCAAAATTCATGGTTAAATTATGCCCAAGACTGGAGCAGAACTACTTTCTCACCTACCTACTAGGGAACTGACCCTGCTGACTTTGTGTTCCTGAGGAGCTCATGTGACGCCATATTCACACCTATGTGTTAATGGGTGGCAGTACTAGATTTGCTGAAGCACAAAACTTTCTGGTTGGTTCAGCATCATTTTGTCCACATCAGGTTGTCTCCTGAACCACATGCAGAATACTTAGCACCTGTCTGTAGCAAACAGCAGTGTCTGGTTAGTGATAGGATGATCATATCTTGCATGTTGGGATTAAAGAGGAATAAAAGCAAATTATTAAATTTCTGCCATCAGAGCTGACAGATCATGCTCTTCACTGTCACCAAAACCTAAAAGGTGGAAGACTTGGTAAAAATTTCTCTGAAAAGGGAGCTACTGTATGTTGGTGTTGATGATGATAAAGCTAATGCAATAGTGGGTGGTCTTGAGCAGGGGTATATTGTTTGTCTGTCTTTTGTTTTTTATTATCCTTGAGAAGAATCAAAAGTAGACATTTATGGTCTTTTCTTCATCCTATAAGTTAATGAAATACCCTATGAACTGCCAAGCTATATAGATTTGCCTATCTTGGCTGCCCAGGGAAGGTAAAAGCAAAAAAAAAAAAAACAAAAGCCAAAAAGAAATAACCACATTCTTTTGATTCTACAGTGCAGATTCAGGGATTCTGCTGTGTACAGATGTAGCAGCCAGAGGGCTGGGTGTTCTTGCAGTTGTGGGATTGTTCAGTTTGAATATGCAGATGACTCTAAGGAATGAATGTATTGCTCATGTGGGTAGAAAACTGAGGACCAGTGCAAGAGGGCATGCCTTGATCATTGTGCACCCTGAAATACTGGGTTTCCTTCATTATTTGAAGCATCTCAAGGTTTTATTGAATGAATTTGAGTTTTCCTAGTATAAAAGTTCTGCATTCAATCCCAGTTTTAAAAACTGACTGAAAAGAGCTGCATCCTTCATATGTCAGCGTGGGCAACAGGTAAGTCACAGAGCTGACTGTGCAGTTCCCATGCCCTATAATAGCCAAAGTTACTAACTTAATTTGCTGCAGATTGCAGGCATGCCGTTTCAAGCTGCCTCCTCTGTTGATTTGAACATGAACACCAATGAAGGCAAGCACAGAAAGAGAGGAGGCAGCTGTGGATTTGGCTCAAAAGCCAAGAAAGTTAGGTAGTCTGAGGTCATTAAGCACTGTCTCAAGAAATCATTAGACAGTACTCTCACTGAGGATGCACCCTCATCTTGAATAGCTTTGCTCTAAATGGTTTTCTCCTCACTCTAACAAGGGAATTTTTGTACCTTTAGGATTTGGGCCAATCTAACAAGCCTAAAATTTGACTTAGGTTGCAAGATTAACCATTTAATCTTATCTTTGTATATTTAGCTGATTTTAAAATGCAAAGTTCACCACTCTTTTTTCTTCCTCAAACATAGCTTCTCTATTTATAGACTTTCAATTTTAATTCATTTCTTAGTATTCTGGAACACATCTTTAAGCAGTTTATTTAGGAAAGTGGTGAGCTCAGAACTAACTCATCACTGTTGTTTTTCCTTCGATTGTATAGCTTCTTCATTCTTAGATTTCAATTTAATTCATTTCTCAGTGTTCTGGAAAACTCCTTTAAGCAATTTTTTGGAAAAGATTAAATTAGTGGTGGTATTTTATTGTTGTTGTTATTGTTGATATTTCCCCATCTGCTTGATAATATTTCTATTGACTTCCTAATTAATTGGCATCTTTGCTGGATGGAGAATGATACCACAAAATTGTTGATATTTTGTGTTTTTCTGACATTTAGGGCTGAGTGAGGTGAAGCTGGTTTACCTTTCTTTGTAGTAATAATGCTTTTTCATTTTGCTCTTTAACTTTGTCTTTGAAATTTGAAAAATTCACACTGATTTATCTTGATAAACATACATTTTTGTAAACTCTTTTGACAATGTGAATCATTTGAATTCCCTGATAGTGCCCTTTTTAGTTCATATGCAGAAATTTCTTTGCTCCTGGTAATTCTTTCTGCTTGATGAGTTCTGTGTTTTTCTCTCAAGAACGTCTCTCAATTTTAGGATGCTCCTTTTTTCAGGCTTCTATTTCAGAAATCTTTTCCTTTCACCAATTTAATTTTGGTGACAGTACGGATGAAATGTTAAAGTACTAGTTTTTGTTTAGTTTCCTTTGATGTAGTTTTCATGAGAGAACAGTGCCTTGTCCCCAAAGTTGGGTGAAATCCTCTCTCATTTTAGTGGTAGAAATCAGCAGGGGGAGGTTATTCACTCTCAATTTGCATCCATAGTAAATGACAATTTATTGTCTTACTAAAATCCATGGAGTGTTCCTTTATTCTATCTTATAGATGCAGAGATTTTCCCCCTCTTTTTAATTATGTATATTTTAGGTTTTTAAAGGGCATTCAAGAGGGGGTGTTTTAGTCAGTCTCACCTTAGTGACTTGTCTGAAATGCAAGCCGTTAAATTATTTTAAAAAATAATTCATGTGAGCACGATCAAATGCAAGGAAAGGGTTAAATTCCTTCCACAAGCATCTGCAAAATCTGTAGAAAAAAGAGGAACAGCTTTTATTAAAGAAAGTTACAGGGTATATGGCCACTGAGGAGGAAGCTTTCATAGGCATAGAAGAGGCTGCTTCAACTTCTACTATCTCGGGACTAACTCGGACAGACAAGAGCTCGAACGAAAGGGGTCATTCCTACACAGAAGCCCAGCAGAAGAAGCAGGAAAGATGTTCCTTGGATGGTGAGTGATCATTTTAATTATTTTTCAAAAGGCAATTATGAGTTAAGTGACCTCAGTGGCAGGATAAGGTTAAGGATGTCGCTCTCTTTTCTGTCTTTCCTGCTCAAGAATGTGAATATATATTAAGGTCATCTTTAGCAGAAAGCAAAAGCAGGAGCACTTGGGAGAAATACTGGTCTATACTGTAAAAGATTAGCTGAAGCCCCAACTCATTCCCCTCTTATTGGAGCATTCACTCTAGGTTGATTTCTTACTCCAAAGTAGGGAAACTTAAAAAACAAACAAAAAACAAAACAAAACAAAACAACCAACTACCAAATATGTTTTCCAGTTAAAACTGAGAATTCCTTGAGGTGCCAAAAAGCTTATTTTTTAAAATGATTAATTTTGATTTTGTAAGTATATTTTTGAAATATTTGTATATTGCAGTTTTTTGTTTGTTTTTTGTTTTTTAAGGATCAGAAAATTTGAATATCTGCATAAGTATGACAAATTATAGGCAGTAAATTTTCTGTACACAAAGGTTGTTTTGGCTTGGGAATGAAGGAAAAAGAGAAGGTAGAAGGATAGAGGGCAAGGAAAAGGAAAAGGAAGAAGGGGGTGTAAGAAAATGCAGAACCCCAATAATGACTCATAAACTAGCCATGGGAGATTCTGAGTAGGGTGAGGTAGTGGAAAGTGGTAAAATAATTCAATTAGTTACTGAATTTTGAACATACATGATATGTTGCATGTTTGTCTTATTTCACTGAATTTTAACATTTTGAAATGATTCTCAAACAATATCATCATTCTGGTTTATGGATAACTATGACTTTCAGAGGCTAAATAGTTTGCTCAACGTTGTAAGTTCAGAAAGAGTAGAGTCAAAATCTGTCTTGCTGCTTTGCTCACACCACAAGGTTTCTCCACATTGTGGCAGGCCCCCATGACAGGAACTTCCTGGAAGAAGTCACACCCATCCTTCTCTTGGAAATGGCATATGGAATCAGCCATTATTTACCATTTATCTTTGAAAATCGAAATAATCTTCACCCACACAACACTTACTGGCTTGGGAAACAATTCTGCTGCTTTTATTTTAGAAGATTGGAATTGAATTTTCAAATCAAGATTCCTTTCCCTCCAAGATTCCTATGTATTTCGGCGTTACAAATCTCTGTGGAACCATAGAGTTAGGACCACTTAGTTGTGCTAATGTTATGATGTCTATAGAACCACAGACTAGTGTCTATATTGTTGTTAAAATTCACCTTTGCAGAGCTTGAACATTGATCATGAACAAGAAATGGGAAGAAAGCCCAAATGGCAAGTAAATAAATGTTTAATTATTTACTGTTTAGAAGGTGACTAAAGGAATGCAAATTAAAACAGAAATATTTTTCTTTTATCAAAGTAGCAAATTTTTCTTTGAAAAAGCAAGAGAGACTCCTACTAAGAATGGAAGAACATCTATACCTTACTATTTGCTGGTGATAGCGTAATCTTGCTGGTCAGTGATGTATATCAAAAGCCCCAAAATTGTATATGTCCTTTAATAAAGCAGTTCAATTTTTGGGAATGTAGCTGGAAGACATAATTGCTTACATTTTTTAAGTTTTTAGGGTTGTGCATATTTTTCTTGACACTGTTCCTAATCGGAAAATCTTGAAACAACTTAAATATCAAAAACCAGCTAATTAGCTAATTATAAACTATCTATAATGGAGTACTATGAGATCATTATAAAATCTCTTGTTGAACAATTCTTAATGTGTTCAGCTTAAGGAAAAAACAAAAATGTGTGGTTTTATACATGATACCTACATACATACAACATTAATCAGATATATAGATGATATTTACTTTCTTATCAGTCTTTTGAAAATAGATCACATTTTAAGGTGAAAAATAAAGCTAGATATTTAAGAAGAAACAATAGCTGACTTCCCTGAGAAAAATCTTTCTAGGGGCACATGATTGCTCAAAATTTGTGGAATCCACTGTTAGGGCTTTCTCCCTTTACAATCAACTTTTTTGGCTTCTTGATACATTTTCAAAATACTCTACCCATAGAGTGAGTCACTTAATTTTAATAGGCCTGTTTTTATAGAATGTTCTTTATGGAAGAGATCAGTACATTCATTTCCTGCTTTTATGGATATGATGCCATGGCTATAGAGAGAGCTATAGATTGGTAGGGAGAACAGTGCCATGAACATGCTTCCAAATCAGACTGCTACGGTTTAAATCCCAGCCTCTCCCACTTTCTAGCTGTGTGATCTTGGTCAAATTGCATATCTTTGGTATCTTCTGTTTCTTATCTGTATAGTAAGGAAAATCATTTTATGTCATAACATGGTTGTGAATATCTACTGAAATAGTTGAGGTAGGTTGCTCAGAACCTTCTTTGTAAGTACTCAAAATGTAATAGTATTACTAGCTGTTTTTATTATCATTACTGTTAAATGAAGAAATGGAAGGCAAGTGATTTGGCAAAGATTATACAGTTACTTGACGGTGTCCCTAGAACTAGAATTAAGGAAGGAATTTTCCATCAAAAAGTTTCAATACCCTTTGGGTTTGGCAAGACAAACCCAAGCTGGACTCTCAGGAGAGCTAAATTGAGACAGGCAGAACACAAGGGCAATGTCAGCCATATCCAGGGGATGATTCTGAACACACCAAGAAGATGCAAAGGAGGATGCAACCAAGGAATCTGAGAGGCAATTTAGGTGCAAGGATGAAGCCAGGAGCCAGGATCTAGTGTAGGAAAGAAGGATGACTCAGAGGTCTTGCGGGGCCTTTATAGATCACAGCTGCGGACTTCACTGGGGTGACTGTGGTTTAAAAACCCAAGGCCTGGGTGATTAAATGGACTAATGGGATCTAGGTGCATGGAAAGGTGGAGAGGTCTGCAAGGTGTCCGACACTCCTAATAGAGAATGACATGGACAAGGATTTCCCAGGCCCAGAGATCCGGTAGTGATTATCTTAGCATCATATTCTAAATTTGAAGATTTATAAACAAAACCTGATAATAATTGCTTTTAAAAATTCCTCTGATAGCAGAGCACAGAATTGATGGGAACTGACAAGGAGATCTACAGAACTATAGGAATGACAAAGAGAGCTATTGAAAACATGTAACCAGAACAGCTATATGTGGCATTAGAGAGGAGAGAATGCATTTAGAAGTGACTGAGCACTAGAAGACAGGCTTTGGTCTTTGACAGATGTAGTACTTTGAAGGAAAAGTCTTAGCACACAGAGGCATTCCTCACAAAATGGGCAATGTAGGAAGTGGGTTGATTTGGGGCCAGGGGGAGAAACAGAACAGAATGTGAATTTTGAACTTCTGGCCTTCAAAATAATGAGAACATGAATTTCTAGCACTCAGTTTTCTGTGTTTTGTTACCACAATGACCATAACCCCAGCAAACCTGGTGTGTGTGCTTAATAGCTTGATGAAAACACCCACAGTCAGAGAAACAATCTGTGAATAAGTGCATCAGAGAGGTGTTGAGGAACCAAGAGAGCATTAGGTCACCTAAGCTAAGAGGAAAACAGTATTTCCCAAGTGAATGGCAGTCACAGTGTCAAATTCTGCAGAAAGGTGAAGTAGGACATGACTAAAATGTCAATCTAGAGGTCCTCAGTGACCTTTTCAGAGTATTCCCAATTGAGTGGAAGGTTTAGATCTTAGAGAGCTGAGAACTCAGAGACAGCAAAGACAGCCCACTCCTGTAGAGTGTCTGATAATGAATGGAGACCTCTTCACTAGACCGCACACCACTGCTGCACTTAAAGAACCAGCTGGAAACAACATAGACTCAGATTAATCAGATCCAGAGTCTTCTTTTCTCTACCTTAATAGCTAAACACAGGAGAAAAAAGTCAATATTTCCTATCTACTCAAAAATGGGTTAGGAAGGATTCCAAGGAAATTGAAGGCGTTTTCATCAGTCATCTACATGTTGAAATGTTGGTTTTGACACAGATATAATTACATGTGTTAAGCCACAAGAAAGTTGCTCTTCAAACCTTCTCACAGACAAAGCCTGAGATGAATCTGCTTGTGTGAAAAAGGAAAACCCAGGTAGAATTTTGGGGCTCATTTATCATTTATGTTGATAAGCAGAAGAGAGTAGAACTGAAGCATTGAAATATTAAAGTATTTTATTAGAAAGTTTTGAAGTCAGAAAACACTAATTCAAAAGGACACCTGTACGTGCATGTTTATCACAGCTCTGTTTACAATTGCCAAAATTCGGAAATAAACCAAATGCCCCAAAACAGATTGGCTAAAAGAATGTGGTACATATACACGATGGAGTACTATGCATCTATCAAGGAGGACAAGCACATGTTATTCTCAGCAACATGGATAGAACTAGAAAGACTCATATTAGCAGAAATAAGCCAAAAAGAAAAAGAGAAATACAGGATGGTCTCACTTATATGATGGATATAGGGAAAAACAAACAAATGAATAAGAAAAAATAAAAACAGTCAATGGGACTGAACCATGGAGTGAGAGAGGAGGAGGGGGAAGAAGATGGGGGAGGTGAAGAGCATAAAAGATCAGGATGGTTAACAGGTGTTAGTGAAGTGGGAAAGCCCTGAGGTACACAATAATGCAATAATGTAACATAAATATAAATACACATATATATGCAAATTTAAAAAATATAAATTAAATTTAAAAAAAAGAACAACTATCACAGAGATAGTTGACATTCTCTGAGGATATCTCTTCTATCCTATTCCCCATTAGACATTCCCAGAAATAATAAACAGTACACTGGATCTGATGCTTGCCATGCCAGTGGTATTTGAAACTTTTAAATCACACATCAGTACATAATATATTATTTTGCATGGTTATAATTTTGTAATTATGGTATTGTAATATGTATACCTATCTATGTAACTTGTTTTTTTCCCACAAAAAATTTTTTTAATTGTTTTTAAAAAAATCTCCTAACTAGGATATTGGAGACCATCCCCATTTGTTACTTCTATTATTGTATCCAAATTTCAAGTGGTCTTAAAGTTTTAAAAGTTGTAATATTTGTCATATTGATACCTTGTTGTATCCTAATTTGCATGCTGATATCTTGTTGTATCCTAACTTTCTTTTATTTATACATTTTAAGTCTGAAATAAATTCTATAGTTTAAAATAAACAAAAAAGGTTTTGAAGTCAAACTGAGCCTGAAATTCACTTTCTGCAGTCTCAGGGATATTATAAGTCAAATAATTCAACTGTCACAGTTCTATATTATTCAAATGAAAGTAGTCAGATTTGATTTTACTAAGAGATCTAATACGTATAAAAAAAGAATGACATTTTGTTGAGTAAATAAATTAATCAGTTGGTTTCAGGTTTATTATAACTAACCACTACTAAAACCTGAAATATATAACTACCAAAAAGATTTTAATCATCACCCCTATCTTAAAGTTATTTTTAACCAATTAAACAATAAATCTTTACCAAGAACTTAATAGTTTTAAGATACTATGGAGAACACAGAAGAAATAGCTGACATGTTATTTTTATAGTCTAATTGAAACTGGAAAAAAATTTTGAAATTACAAAAGAAATCCAACGTTGGATTTTTTTAAAAATCATGTAAGTGACAAAAATGTTCATTTTGATTAAATGTTAAAGAAACAACAACTGAAACACCAATGAGATCTTTTCGTGTATTAAACAGTAAGCAACAAATAATCCAATTTGAAAACTGACAAAGATATAAAAAAGACATTTTTCCCAAAAAGGAAATACAGATGGCAAGTAAATACACAAAAATGTTCATATTTAAGTCATTTTGGAAAGGAAAAGTTAGAGTCACACTGAAATATCACTTTATAACCCTCAGAATGACTAAAATGAAGAATACTGGTAACACCAAGGTTGCAGAGAAACTGGATTACTCAAGCACATTGTTGGAAATGTAAAATGGTATAGCCACTTGGGAATTAAAAAAAATTGGTTTTTTTGTTTTTTTGTTCTAAATATGTACTTACCAAATAGCCCAATCATTACATTCTTTGGCATTTATCTTATGTTCTATGTTCTCACAAAGACCAGTATTTGAATACACAGATATGTTTTATTCAAAATAGCAAAAAAATAGGGGAAATGACCTTCAGTGGGTAAATGGGTAAGCCATGGTACACATCTGCCCTGGAAACTTCTGAAATAATACAATAATAAGGAAAACACTATTGAGCCAAAAATTTGGATGAATCTCCAGGAATTGTGCTAAGCAAATTCCAAAAGATTCCATTTATATGATATTCTCAAAACAACCAAATCACACAGTTAGAGAGCAGATCCATGATTGCCCTGTTTGGGGATGGTGGGAAAAGGAAACTGTATGTGGCTTCAAAGGGATCGCACAAAGGAGTCTTTTTCTGATGCAACACATGTCTATCTTGATAATGGCAGTAGTTATGTGAGCCTGTATAGGTGTAAAGATACCTACAACTATGCACATACACAGACAACTACTCATAACATATAGAGCTGGTGGGCTCTGTATAAAGACTGTGTATTATACCAAAGTTCATTCTGGGGTTCTGATAGTGTGCTACAGTTATGCAAGATGCTACCACTGGGGAAAAAGGAGTGAAGGATACATGGGACCCCTGGTATGCATTTTTTTTCAGGTCCCTTGAATCTTAAATGAAGGCAAATAAAAAATAGTTTTTAAATCCAAAATATTCATCTTTACTAAATACTAAAGAAATGCCAATGCAAACACCAATGAGATAGTTTCATTTATCAAATTAAATTTTATGGGTTTTTTTTTTTTTTTTTTTGGAGAGTGGAACAATAATGCTTATGTGGGAGGGGAGAGCACAAGGAACAGAGAAGATGGTTTGGCTGGGGGGAATTGAGAGGGATGGTACAGGGCGAACAACTAGGACTACACCTGAGGAAAGACATCAAATACTGCCCCCCCAAATAACAATGATTTAAGAAAATAAATTTTAGCAACAAGAAAAAAAGAAATTGGGGGAAAATAAATAATAATGCTAATGAATACTTTCATATACTTCTGTAATTATGAATTGCTATAATCTCTCTGGAAAGCAATTTAACAGCACATATGCAGTTTTAAGAATTCTAAACAAGCCAACACCCATTCTAATCACTGCCAATGTTCTTAGAAAAATTTTCAGTTCATTTAGCACCTTTTCCCAGGAATTGTGCTGAACCATAGAAACACACAAATGATGAGTAAACATCATCTCTGTGCTCCAAGAGCTAGATTTAATGGAGAATATACCAAATGTAATTTCTTTTTTATAATAAAGTGTACAAGTTGCACAGGATACAAGTTTTTGACTCAAAGACTCTTTCGTCCAAGTTTCATTCATTCATTCATTCATCCAAGTTTTTGACTCAAAGATTGTTGTTTTCCATTTGTCTATAGGCAGTATGTTTATATAACAAATTTTAAATCAGTTTGACTAGTGTCAGATAATAACTAGCTAATAGGTAGACCACAGCACTGTTTTTTGGGGAAGCTATCTAACTCCCTGAATTTTAGGACACTCATCTGTAAAATGAGTTTAAACTGGTACTTACCAATGCCATGAGGGTTATAAGAATTTAAGAGGATACAAAACCTTGTGGAACTTAAATATTTTAGCCTTTAAAACCTGTTATTGATTGTAGTTCTGCCTTTTCTGATTCAATGCTAGCTAATAAATTCACTTCTGTAACCCAGAAGTTGCTATAGTATATCTCCTAAGTATGAAGAGAAGGGTAGGCTCAATACAGATAAATAAGGGGAAATCCAAACAATAAGGCCACATAAAATATATTTTATGGAAGGATGACAGAAATCTTAAGGTAAAATCTTGTCCTGTAATTGGTAACCATACCCATGTCTTTTTGAAGCTGTCTATGCAGCAACCTCTTTAGCCTCTGGACTTCAAATAGTTAATGTCTACTATATGTGCTTTTAATTTATAAAGATTTTTTTTGCTCATGACAAATTTGCATTTCCAATTCAGAAGATGTATAAATTATCTCTTTTCTTTATCATAAAAATACTTAAATATCTTGTTCTTATGATTTTACTTTTAGGGATCTAGATAATTAAGCAATAACAACAAAGGAAAAGATTTATGAACAAAAATATTTATTACCATTAGTTAATATGATGAAATATAAAACTCAAACTTATCATGATAGGAGATTAGTTAATTAAAAGGAAAGTTGATAATGATAGAGGAAAATATAAAATAAAAAGTACATAGAAATAAGTTAGTATGTATGTCAAAGAAAACATAGCAACTTCTTCTAGATTGGTGGGATTTTGCAAATAGAGTTTTTCCTTTGACTAAAATGCCAAGTTGATGGTGAATGTACATTGTTCTGTGAATCATGATGAAATTCAAACTATTCTTCTAGCAATGTGTAGACTCAAAGTGAGGAGTGAGAAACACAGAATGTCTACAGAGACCCGGAGATAACAGAAGTAATGTAGTTTGTGGTTTATCACAGCCTCATGATGTACAAATGGTGGAAGTTATGTCTCACCAGGAGACAGAGGAGCCGCATCTTGAGGGATGCTGCTTTTCTGTGTGCAAAAATGTGGTCTAAAACAATTTCACTTGATTTTTCAAGAGAACTCAGTGAAATATCCTGACTTTTACAAAATATTTCAATGTCTGGAAGGGCTGGTTAGCTGCAGGTCACTGGTTTTGACCTGTGACTTCTCTCAGTGCACCAGAGGTTCAAAGAACAAAGGTCACCATGAGAGTAGTGGTTTAGGAACATATTATATGAGGACCCAGACTGTAGTGAATCAGGAGTATTTGTGTATTTATTCAGTGAAATTTTATTAAATATTTAGGGAATAAAAACAAAACAAATAGAAAATCCTATCCAGAAGCTACTAAGGGAGGAGCTTTCTCATAGTCTACCAATTCTTGCCATATGGCAGGCATGACATTATACTATATTATATTATATATTATTTCATTTAATTCACACAACTCCATGAGGTAGATATAATATTATCTTCCATCTTTCACAAGTGAAAACTTAAGTTTAGAGATATAAACTTTGTCATGTAGCTGATTAATTGAACCAAGGTCTCAGATTCCAATCTGATACTAGACCTACTGTCTGAACAGTATGCTGTATATAATAGAAGATTAAGGGAGGAAAAATTTACAAGAAAGAATTGTGCGTGGAAATATTTGAACTTGAATAGAGCTATATCAGATCAGGATCCAAAATGAGGTCTGGCAAACAAATGATGAAGATAAAAGCTAGGAAATCAGTAGTTTGCAGTAGGGACTGAAAATTAAAGAGTGATGGACAAAAAAACAGTGTGCAGATAGACAATTGTCTTTAAAAAAAAGAATTATAATTAATTCTCAAGACTTAACAATTCTGGAGCAATTACATATGTTTGAATCGTTAGCACCTCTGGGAAATCAGAACACCAGGTCACCCTGCATCCACATTCCCATTTGCTAGTAACCAGTGCCAAAAGTTGCCCTGTTTCCAGCTGGATGTAAGTGTTCCTCTCCCCATGTGGCCTACTTGCTCACTTACATTATCTGTGGGAACCATGAAGTCACTTGAATCTAAGGCATTGATCTAGAGAGTGGGCATCAGCAGGTTGATTAAATGGAACAAGGCAGATGAGAAAAAGGAATACAGAAGTGAAGGGTGTTTGAAAGTCTAGACCCAGGGAGAACCCTTTCCTGAGGATGCCATTTACCTTCTTTCCTCCTGACTGGGTAGGAAGTAGCTGCAAGATTGATCTTGACCAAGGGATTGTGAGGAAGGGATTGTGGGTTGTGTTGGGGGGACTTGATTGAAGAAGATACAGAAATTTGAGGGACATGGAAAATTTAGACAAAAGGGAATAGAAAAAAATTTTAGTACATGTCTATTTTTTCACATCATTATATACCTAGAAGTTCTCCCACCACCATTTCACTCATGAACCATTATCTTGATCTCTTGTGCTCTCCCTTCCCCTGATTTCACTCTCCCTACGATTTACCCATTCAGTGGCTCATTCAAAACTCCATTTTTCAGAGAGAATTTTCTGACTTATTAAATATTCCTGGTTGCCAGGAAAAGCATTTCCTTAAAGTTATGTTAGGCATAATATTCTTCTAAACCTCAATTTCTTCATCTGTTATAAAATCTGAAAGTTCTGTTTTCAGATGTAGAGTACTAATGAAAGAATGGAGAAATATGAAGTTCACAATTAGTGGTAGGAAGGAAAAAAGTGATTGCTATAATGATGAGGGACATCATTAGAAGCCCTACTTAGAAATTTTGACTGAGTCCTTACAGTGACCACGTTACTTAGATATTATTTCTCCCTTGAAAGAAAATGAGTACAGTGGACTGATGTAGAATTATGGGTCCTTTTGTAACAGGGGAGTCTGCAGGGTAATAGAAGGCTCCAGGTTCCCTGCCCCACCCTAAGGAAGGATGGAGCTGAACTGGGAGGAAAAAAATGAGAAAGAGAAGGCGAGCAAGAAGGAGGAGGAGGCAAATGGAGCAGAGAAACATGTGAAGAAGCTGCATTTGCTTCTCAATCCTGGACTAGGGATTTGGAGGACTTGGGAGGAGACACTTGAAACAGAATGTAGGTGAAAGACCCATGGGGTCTTGGTCTTTATACACACCACACATATATATGTATAAATTATATATATATATTATATATATTATATATATATAAATTATATATATAATATTATTATAATATGTTATTATATATAACATATATAATATATGTTATTATATATAATAACATATAATATGTTATTATATATATAATATATATAATATGTTATATATATTATATATATATATAACATTATAATATGTTATATATATATAACATCGTTGTCTACCCCAATGTTCTCCCATCACCTTATCACCCATGAGCCATCTTAATCTCTTGTCTTGATTTTGACTTTGCTCGGCAGACTTTATCTTCAATTTAACTTCGCACTTTTCCTTTCAGACTTGTCTGGCTATTCTGCCCCTCTCCTATGGGTCTCTGTCAGAAGGTGCAGAAACCTAAGAGTTTGTGGAAAGCTTTGGGGGACTCAGAGGTCCTGCATGGGCCAACCCTATTTAGCTGGATGGGATGGGTAACTTTGGGTGTTTTGTGTAAAAAACTAGTTTATCTATTCTTTCCCTTCTTTTCTCTTTATTACACACCAATTATATTAAATTTCCTTTCAATTGAATGCCTTACACACTAGATTATGTTTTGTCTTGATGCAGCGGATGGTAGGACCTATTTATAACAGACAAGTTTGGGAATACTAGGGTGACCCTCATCCTACTCTGTAACACTTTGGTGATGGATATGCTGTATAAACATATATCTACAGATATATGAACCTATATCTCTAAATCATACACAGTGTTAGCTAAATAAAAATGATACAATTTTCAAAAAGAAAAAATACTGAGGAAATTAAGGTTTAGTAACTTACTCAAAGTAACATAATTAGTAAGGGACAGAGTGGAGAAACTTACTCAAAAAGTGCCAACCCATGTCTACAGCATTTACACTCAAAAAGTTCACTGATATCTATGACATTTTAATGATGTCATTGAACTGGAAATTAATGATAGAACTTGGCTACAAATTCAAGCTGTATTTTGCTAAATACTTGAGAACACCAGCTCCGTGTCTCTGGGCAACTAGTCCAACCGCTCTGAAACTCAGTTTCCTCATCTACAAAAATTTTATATATTTACTGTGTAAATGAAACTGTATATTTAAAGAATTTGGCTTATAGGCCACTAGCTAACACATATTTAATAATATTTACTAGACCTGGGACAATGCTAAATAACAAAAACATAAAGGGAAATAAAACATGCTCCCTGTCTCAGGACACCCCTGCCAGAGGAGTGGTGAAATTTTAACCCAATGAGGAAAATAGGAAACTATTATAATAGAAGTATAAAAATGTGATTTTGGAGGAAGGAAAATACAGCTACAGTGAAAAGAGGAGAGAAAAATGGGTCATTTTAGTTATGAGCTATGATCTGGACCATGAAGGACAAAAGAGCTTTGCAGACAGAAAGACCAGAAAGGCATTCCAGATAGAAGAAATAGCTTATCCAAAGAAAGCAGAAAGTCTTGAAGAATTGAAGAGGGGAAGAGCAAACAGTTTGAGTATGACTAAAGGGTAAACTATACGGATTGACAGAGAAGAGAGATTGGACTTAGAATGTGCAAGGCCTTGTGTTTTGTTAAGCTCGAAAGGAACAGGGAGCAAATCTTTACAGCAAGTAAGTTTCATAATCATACTGTTTTTAATGAAAGCAAACTGAAATATAAGAGATAGTGAGAGGGAACAAGTCAGGAGGTTTTTGCAGTAGATTAGACAAGAGGTGACCAAGAACCCAAATCTGGGCACCAATGAATAGGAGGTGGGTGGTGAGGATGAAGAGGTTAAGGGTGACATAAACAATGTATCGAAATGAAGTTATGAAAATGACCTGGTCCTTACCACAGTCATCCCAAAGGACCAAAACAAAAACACAGGAAACCTCTTTAAAAGAATAATCTCTTTTGTTTGTATGCAAATAGGCTAAGCACAGTGAAAGTGCAACTCAAGTGTTATGACATTGTGATATTTTGTCTTCAGTCCATGAAACGCCGAGATCATATTAGTTAATAAACACTTTCCTTGAAAATTCCAGTCTCTTCAGATTAAATCTTTGACCAGCTAGGACAAGCCTTATTTGACACTGTTTTTGATCATTTTTTTTTTTTTTTTTAGAATTCTATTAGCAAATTGCATAGTGAGAAAAACTATAGGACAATTGTATTTTCTTGAATAAGGCTGGGGGGTGGGCAACGGGGAAGGAGGGGAAAAGAGAGAGACTAGATTAAAATAGACGTATTAGCCAACTTTATTGTGTGGAACTTGTCGAAATCCTGATTCAAATAATCTGTTAAAATTTGTATACATACATACATTTATGAGACAGTAAGATATTAAAACACAGCTGGTTATTTTATGACATTAAAAATTATTGTTTTGTAAGTGTTGTAATAATATTGGAGTACTTCTACATCCTTTCTTGGAGATATATACTGAAATGTTTGGAAGAAGTTTTTGTTTAATTTTTTTAATTGATTACATATATATTAACATCATAGTAAATCCTGAGGTCTCTCACCATCTACTCTATCACCTGTGAACTGCCATCCCAATCCCCTGTGCCCATCCTTCCCCCAACATCGCCCTTTTTGGATTTATTTTCTTCTACTGATGGACGAAATTTCATAACATCTAATATTTTCTTCAAAATAACACAGATGGAGAGGGTTGTAGATATATGAATAAAACAAAAAATATATAATTAAATTGTGTCAAGTACTTCTTGAACTGTGTTTATGTTCCTTTTGAAACCAAGTGCAAAAAAAAAAAAAAAACCTATGTAATTACTAGGAACTCCAGTTTTATTCTCTCCAGTCCTTTTAATATAAGGTCAGTGGATCATGCATTCTTGTGTTAAAGTAGAGGAAACTAAAGTCCAATATTCAGGTTGCTTGGCTGTGGGGGAAGGTCCAAAGAAAGATTCACAACTCAATTCTGTGACACTGTTTTTGATCTTAAAGCAGATGTGAGGAAAGTTCTTTAAGGCATTTTTTAAAGGGCATCCCTTATGAGAGTAGGAAGAATGACATCTTGCTTTCCTGGAAAATTTCTTTGAAGAAGACAATTTTGTTTAGTGGTAGATGTTAGAAACTTCCAAATAAAGGTATGTGAAGTACAACCAGTCACTTAGGAGGCGGAGGGGGCCGAAGTCCTAGGGAGCCTTTCAACTCCCAGCCTTAGGCTCTTCCACCCCTAACTCGGTATCTACCAAGGAGCCTGACTGAATTAATGTGCAACAGGGTCACCTGTGATAGAATGAAGCTGGCTGGTCTTTTAAACAATCTACATTATAAAAGTAGAAGTGTGTGTGTGTGTGTGAAGACTGCTGTAAACACTACACCTCTATGGTTCTGCAACACCAACTTGAAAGTGAAAAATGCAGATTGAAAATGCACATTTTGAAAAGCAATGCACAGAAGTCCTCTGTGCATTCCTTAGGTTACAAAGATGCTACAGGTACATGAGCCTTCGCAGCCCCTGCTGTGAAATGCAGGCTTAAAAATATCCAGTGTTTTTTGTTTTTGTTTTTTAAACAAGCTTACTCATATAGACTGAGCCCTGTATTTTACTTTGCAGGGAACATTTTACTTATACTCATATAAATATTTTGCATAAAAAGGTGTTTTCACAGACCTTCTTGCTTCCCTATATGCTGCCATTTGTTAAAACGTGTTAGTTTTGTTATGTATTATTTTCTTTCCTCTGCACGGGTAGGAAAAAAAACATACGGACTCACCAGGTCACTTCTATATTTAGAACATTATCTCATTATTTCTTCTAGGTGAAGTTATGAAGGAAACAGCAAATGTAAGAGGCTTTGTGAAGGAAATGACAGTTTCTCAAAAATGTGTAAGGGCATACCATACCCAAATGGGCCCTGTCGATTCAAAGATTCCAATATTCTAACTTTGGGTTTACTGTGCCCAGATAACACTAAAGATTTCAAAGAAATCTTTGAATCAGGCATTAATTCTGTTGGCAGGAGTAGTGCTCTGGAGGTGGTCTGGCTGTTATAATCCTGGTCTCTAATGTCTGCAGGGTGAGTCATGTCTTCTTTGGCTCTCCAAACTGCAGTTCTTCTCTGGCTTTAGTCTTGCATCCTGATGTGGTGTCCAACTTCCCCATAGCTCCTAGGAACTGTTGTCCTGTGATGGACCATGTTCCACAGAGAGAAATGATAAAGTTTCTCTTCCCACCACACTGTAGCTATCACACTTCCCAGAACTTCTAATTTAGGGTGTGTTCCAGCACACAACCACCCTGCGAGACCACAGACCCCTCTCAGACACAAGGTTTGGGATGATGTCTCCTTACCTGTGGAGGTTGGCCCTAGCCTGAGCCCTCCCCAGTCCCACCTTCCTCACTTTACCCACTTACCCATGCTCATCTACAGGTCATAACTACCCCTGCTACATTAGTACTTCTTTTGCTAAGATGCAAGCAACCTGCTGCCTTACCCGTTTGACAATTTTTTCCCTAAACTAACTTTTAAAATACTCTAGCATAATCTTCAGTTCAAATACATCCATTTTGCTACTGAAGTTCAAGTGTATTTTGTTAAACCACATGTGATATTAAGCAAAAGAGCACACAAGATTCCTTTGCATTCACTTGATAGAATCTTACAAGTAATTTTTGGTGTCCCTTGCCTTTTGAGCTTTTTACAGGCTCTCCATGCAAAAGTGTATCAGAGTTCTAATTTCTATATTCAGAAATTGATTGAATACATTAATAAATAGTACATGCTGCTTCTTTCTTGGTAAGCATGAATGATGGGTGTGAATTTGCATCAAGAGAAAGTGATTTTTTTTAAAAATGTAGGCAGACCAGAGCAGCTAGGGAAACAGAACAAGGTGGCCTGAGGAAGAGGCTGAGAGACTGAGAACCTGAGGGGTCTGTCCTTATCTCAGTGACTCACTAGTAGGACACAAATACTGAGGCTGCAAAATTTGGCCAAACCAAAAAAAAATTTAAAAATTCAACTGAATACTTTACAGTGTAAATTTTACTTTTAAGTGTAGGTTAAATTGCATCTCCCCCTCAAAGAAAAAAGAAACTGCATTTCTAAGAATGTTCCTCCAGAAACATGGAACTGAAAGCTATTTTTTTATTGATCTGGCAATGGGGCTTTTTCTTTAATTTACCTAAGGAATTGACATAAAAATCTATAGCTCTGCACAAGAAATATACAGAAAATGTCAAAGTAGATGGCAGAAATATATAACTGGAGGTTTTTCACAGCAAGGTTTTATGCATGACATTTGATTACAACTGCACAATATGGAGAAGTGAATCTTTGGACTGTAAAATTGATGCTAATTTTCTTACCCACTTGTCTATCAACCCTCTAAAATGTCACAACATTAATTTAGTTGCTTTACCAGGAAGTCATGCATGTGGTTAGTGTGTGCTTTTAAAAAAAAAAAAAAAAAACTAATATGCTTTACTTTTAGAACAGTTTTAGATTTGCAGTAGAGTCTACAAAGAATTCCCATATAACCTTTCCCTGCGCAAGGCTTCCCTTATTATTAGCATATTGCCTTAATGTGGTATATTATTTACAATTAATGTACCGATGTTGACACAATTTTAATTAAAGTCCATACTGTGCAGTAAGTTTCCCTTTGTGGTCTATAGTTCTATGGATTTTGATAAATTTATAATAATATCCACCATTATATTATCATACAGAATAGTCTCATTGCCCTCAAAATTCCTGGGTTCCACTATTTCATGACTACTCATGTCCCTGACAACCGCTGATTTATTGCTTTCCAAAGTGTCATGTAGATGGAATGATACAGATTTCCACACTGGTTTCTTTCATTAAACTATAGGCTTTATGTTTTTGCATTGTGTTTTTATGATATAATGATTCAGTTCTCTTTTATTACCAAATAATATTCCATTGTGTGGATACACCATAGCTTGTTTATCCATTCACCTATAAAGGGACATCTTAGTTGCTCTAATTTTGATGATGATGAATAAGCTACCATAAATATTCATGTGCAGGTTTTGGGTAAATATCTAGGAGCCAGAAGGCCCTATGGTAAATGTCTGTTAAATTTTGCAAGAAATTGCCAAAATGTATTCTAAACTACCTAATATCATTTTTTATTCCCACCAGCAATGAACAAGAGTTCCTATTGCTCCATGTTTATCAGGGTTTTTTTGTCTTTTTTTTGAGTCATTCTAACAAATGTGTAGCTGTGGTTCATTGTTTAATTTGCATTCCTTAATGACATCTGATACTGAGCATCTTTTCATAGTCCTACTTGTCATTTGTATATCTTCTTTGGTACACGATATATAACCAGATCTCTTACCCATTTTTAAGTTAAGTTGTTGGCTCTCTTATCTTTGACTTTTAAAAGTTATTTGTATATTTTGCCTATCTGTCCTTTATCAGATATACATTTTGCAAATATCTTCTCTCAATCTCTGACTTCTGTTTTCATTTGCTTAGTGGTTAGTGTGTTTTTGCTTTAGGGAGAAAACGTTCTAAAATACAGTTTCACAATAACAATAAATGGGGCATTTCGTAGTAAACATTCCATGCTCTCACTCATGTGGTGTCTGAGAACCTGTCTGTGAACCTAGAATATTCATTAAAAGGGGAGAATCAGGTTTGGGGGCCTGTGACTGACTATCCCGTGTTCTAAGAGTCTGTGCACCAAGGCTGGGAACAAGAACAAGACCTGTACTTGTGCTATATCATTTTAAGATTTATAACAATTCAGAAACTATAGTTCTGTTCCAATACTGGACCTCCTGGCTTAGACTATTTTATACAAACAGTATGAATTTCCGTGTCTTCAACACAAATTTGTAAGAAACAATCATTTCCCTTACTTCTTCTAATTCAGCTTAATCCCAGCTCCAAGTGCCTATTCTGCCAGTTGGATCAGAGACTCCATCTTTCATATAGGTGTCTTTCCCTTTTGACAGCCTACTTAGAATCCAGAAAGCTTTTCTAATGCCTAGAAAGTAGTGGAAGGGCACAAGTTCTTAGTCTGCCCTGCTTGCTATTGGCAACCTCACTATCTAAGTTCACCATGGTCTCTAAATTCTGGCAGCTGTCTGCACTCACATCACAGTGGGAAATGAGATTTCTACTAAGACTAGGCTCATCCAATAATACTACCTTCTTAGGAACACGTCATTATTCTTGAGGTTGATATCCTAGTGAGAGTACTGAAAAAGAACTGTTCAGGCCCCATTGCTTGCATAACCTGTATACCCCTGCCTCTCCCTCCTTGCCTTTCCCATCTAAAGGCACTCTCCTTCCCCCTCTGCAGCACACCTGTCTTATTTCTCACAAACGTTTGTAAGTGGCTTTGACTTTAGTTTTCTTGTTTTCTCCCCTGCAAAGACCTCTGTATCAAGAGAGCTCAGAAAAGAAATATTAGCATTGACATGAACAATACTGCCACAATTGTTTGTGGAAAGCACTTTATCCTGTTTCCAAAGTACTACTACCACCTGAAATACTTTTAGATTGCCTCTTGACCACTGACCTCAGGCAGGGGAATTTTTTTATATACACCAACAAATATGTGACTGAAATTGGAAAATTCAACCAAATGTTCAGATGTTTCCAAATGCCCACAGGTTTCTAGCTTTGTCTCCAGAGTAGATCCTAAGCTTATGAATGAAGCCAGGAGAATAACTTCTGGGCAAAGTTAAACAAGGAGAGCAGCAAAGAAAGCATGTTTTCCTCAGTTAGCTGCCATTTCTAGCCACTCCCTTCCTGCTGGTTTTCCTTATACCTTCGTGTCCCCAGACCTGAGAACATCTGGGAGGGAGGCAGTGGAGGAAGCAGCCCCACACAGAAAGCAGTTTTCTGAGGTTACCAGTAACTTCCTCCTCACTAAACACAAGGAACTGATCTTCATTCTGCTCTACCTCCTCTCAGCATTTGATACTGTTGACCTCTCTGTTCTTGGCTCTGATGATCCCTGGGTAAGGTCTCCTTATCAATTTTTGAGTGACACAAGGTTTGGAGGGGTGGCTAGTATAATGGGTTACATATATGGGTTTTAGAGTAATTTTGATTGGCTGAATGCCGACCTCAGACACTGACACACGAGCAAGATGGGGTGAGAGAGTGGTGATGAGTTGACTAGTAAAAAAAAAAATCATGGTCAGCCAACCTCCCAGTTCAACTGTGTATGGGCTAATTTGATCTCTGACTCATTAATGAAAGTGATCTCATCACTGCCCACTCCATTCTTTGAGAGCTGTTTGTGAAGAAGAGGTGTGATGACAAATTCCAGGATACCCGGACGGGAGGGAGAGGTACAAAGTTGGTCAGGGTTCTAGAGAGCACATTGCATGAGGAACAGTTGATGACACTGATACTACTTAGCTAAGAGACTACTAAATTTAAATCTGTTTTCAACTAACTATTTAGGGGGATTTTGTATCTAGATGTTCTAACAGATTGGACAGTGACAACAAAATGTTACTTTTGAGACTGGGGACTGAGAGGAGGGAGATTTGGAATCATTATAAAGAAGACCTTTTTCTCTTATAACTGTTTATTCAGATGGTGAGTTTCCAACAGTAAGATAGCAAAAACTGGACATGGTTATTTGTCTACGATGACATTGGTCATTGATATACTGATGAGGGCCTTGAGTAAATGACCTGTACTGAACCATATGTATATGTATATGTGTATAATCTCTATATCACATGTTTAGGCATGCATATACACACATGCACGTACATGTGTGTACATGCATGCATATACATGTGTATGTGTACCTATATTCCTCACAACAAACACACATTTGAGATACTTAGTATTACTTCTACCGGAAGCTAAGGTTCAGAGAAGTCTTTACTTTCCAAAGAACACACAAGTATAAACTAGTTGAGCCAGGGTTTAAACACAGGTCTCTGTGATTCTAAAGCCCAGTATGACATGCTATTTTTACTCATCCCTTACTGCTGGAAAATGATACTACTTTTAAATTTTTTGTATTAGCATAAGATTCCTTTTAAGTAAATGTGCACATAAAACTATGTTCAGAGGTAAATGTTGTTTAAAGAGAAGTATGGATTTTACATGACTATAAAGTGGCACTAGAACCTAGAATGACTAAAGTTTAGGAATATCTCAAATATTTTGATAGCAGTATTTTCCAATTTAGCCTAGCTTATATTTTGGCTGTGTACAAGAAAAATTGAATAATAAATGAAGTGTGAATTAATTCTCCTCTGCACTAGTAGGTGGGTAATTTCATGTGCTACAATAAAGAAACCAAATAGACCCTTTCAAATAAAATAACTATCTGATCGTAAAATCCAGAGGAAAACCCCAGGAGGGGCCTGTCCGAATAAGGGATAAAGTTTCCAAGGTATGCAATAGAACAGTTGGGGGGAAGTGATAACTTTGTGACTCAGGGTCAAGGTTCATCAGGAGTCTGGAAGGAAGATGAAAGGATTTGGGGAAGAATGATCACCAACTCTTCTCTGATAGAAGGAAGATCTTTGTGGAGAGATTGAAGTGAGAATTGAACAATCTGAAAAGAAGATAAGTCATTAAAAAAAAAGACTAAATTGCTGTATAACATGCTCTGTGTCCAGTGATTTACAAGCAAGATCTTATTCATCTTCACAACAATGCAGGAAGGAAGATACTATTAATCACATTTCATAGAGGAGAAGAATGAGGCTTGGAGATGTTTAATAATGTGCTCAGGGCTTGGTGATTCAGCCAGGATTTGACCTTGGACCACTTGTTCCAAACCTAAGTTGCTCACCCAGCACCACCTGTCCTTGTCTGGTGGACTGTAACAGTTTTCACCTTTTCACTTTCATTTCTCCCGCCTAGCGGGGCACAGCTACTCAGAGGTACATAAATGTACCCCACATAAAGGGGGGTGAGACCAAGAAGCCACACATTTGGGCAGAATTTTAATGTGAGGTCTGTCCCTGCCAAGGCATTAGATTTGGAAAAATCCACTCAGAATCTACACAGTTTTCACACTTCTGCTTGTGACCACCTTCAGCCTCAAGTACACTATCCACTTCTGAGAACTGTGGACCCAGGTAACAGAAACACTGTAGAGTAGGATGATTAAAATTAGATTAGGATGATCTGCAAATAGGGGTTGTGTATTTTAATTGCCTTTTAGCAAGATCCATGGAGAGATAATCAGTGGATGATTTGAGAGAAGTATCTGGACTCTGATCTCTCTGGTCACCGGTAGTTTCCTGCAGCTCTGTGAGCCAGACACAGTACCTGGCACATAGCTGCTTGGTAAAAGATTTGTGGAACTCGACTGGATCCTTATCTATGGGCTCCAAAGCTCTACTGCTGGATCTGTCCATCTGTCAGAGAAGTGTCTTTTTAATTTTTGTGGCTGGGATTGTCTTTGGGGGGTTTCCTCAGGGCTTTACACTCACTCACTCTCTGAGGCTGCATTTGTAGTCATTCTCATCTGTGGAAATGCCCACTTGCAGCAGAAATTATTTGGAACCAGCAAGAGCACTGCTTCTGTCTGCGGTGTTGTTTCTCTCTAGTCAGTTCCCCTTTCTGTATGTGAGTTCTAGCCTTGTTCTTGCACTATTTGTTTCTCTGCAAAGTGTGTCAAGGGGTATGCAGAGTCCACAAAGGCTCCTGGTAGTTGATTCTTAATACCTTGCTTCTGTGTTTCCTGGGAATGTCACTGGGTTTACACGTCTGGTGTCTGGGAGCTGCGGCAGATGGGCGCCTGTGACAGGTATGTTTCTATGAAGCCTGTTGCCTGGGGACCATGCTCCGGCACACGGCTGCCTCAGGGCAGATGTTCAGAGGTGGGGCTGATGTCCAGCAAGGGAATGAGTAAGAGGGGGTGTGGAGGCTGGGTTTAAAACCTTTGATGATCAGGCTTGATTTTCAGATCAGTTACAGTAGATAGCTAGTGTCTCTTCCAGCAGATTCCTTCGTCTGCTTTGATGAACTAAAAAGACAGGCAGGAAATATTATACCACCTACAAACAGCTGGTGGCTGCTCTTGGAGTTCTGTGAACTCCAAGTAACCCTACTTGGGAATGCTTGTCCAAGGATGCTGGGCCAGTCTGATTCCCTGGTGCCAGTGGGAAACCCAGAAAACAGACGCACTATCCAGTCTCTGCAGAAACTTCTTTTCTTTCTTTTATTTATTTGGCCTGGTTTTTCTACCCAGAAACATTTCCCAAATTTTTCTTCCATCTAAGTATTCCACCTCAATATTAGCCCCTCTTGGCGCTAGAGACCAACAATTTATTTGGGAAAAAAAATAGCCTTAGGTCAAAAAAAGAGCCCAAGTGGTGGCTGATCATGTTCTGTATACCATGAACATGAACCTATTTGCATTTGCAAATAGGCTTAAAATAGTGCCTCCATTAATATGTATTTAAAGTTCTGGAAGGACAGGTGAATATAATTTTTGGCCAAGGGAACTTCCCTCTCTTCTTCTCAAATTGTAATAACTAAGGAGATCATCCATTTCTCTGATATCCAACCTCAATTTTGAAACAAAAACGTTGGGCTCAAATGTGTCTGTCTAATTATATGCACAAGTTGCTGTCCTCTGTTATGTCTAGTTGTTGCTGCCAATATGCTATTTATATGAACTATCTATCATGTCTACGTTGGTAGCTTTTATAATGCTATATTTGAAAAATCACTGCTCACTTGGCTGTTTTAAATACACTTACTGAGTGATTTGGATTTCTAAATGGAACTTAAGAAACATAGTCCCTGTACTCTTAAAGCCACTAGCCTTGTGGAAATTCAGTGTGAATTAAATAATCGCACAAAAAATGACTATATAAGAACATTACCTTAAAGGAAAAGGCTGGTTCTGTGATTGTACTACTTTTAATAACTATCTTTGTGCTAGATATTTTAGTTACTTTTGTATCCTGGGATCTCAAATGTGCCTTCCTGGTGCTGGTGTGGGCTGGGCTTTATAGAATTCAGACTGGAGTTGGAGGAGAAAGAACATGTAAGGTGAAAAGAAAGGTCAGTCAAGCCAGATTCTTTAAGAGAAAATCAAATTCCATGTTTCAAAAATCAGATAGAAGTGGGAGTTAAGAGTAGGAGTCTCTGGGCCAAGAGATTGAAGGTGTGAAGATGTAGAACTAGAGGGAAATATTTGAAACAAGAAAGGAGGGTGGTGAGAAGCTTCCTTCATGATGATACAGAGTTCGAGCAAGGATTGAGAACTCATCTGCCATGAACAGTGAAATAATGATATTTGGGGCCACAGGATAGGGCCATCCACTGAGCACATGACCCTTTATTGGACCCATCTTCATCTCTGACATAGAGATTTATTTCTGAACTGTGCATTGGAGCCTAGTTAGGCTGTAGTTTAGGGAAAAGACACCATTTTGAAAATGTGTTAGAGAAAAAAAGTGTTCTTGGCATTTTCCATCTCCCCATCAAGAGTGGGAAGAACATTTCCCATTTCTTCTCCCTCCTTTCATGAATATGATTCCTTCCTGAATTCCACTCCTAATTTAGATAAATGAACTTGAGCTTAATGCTTAGTGACTAAAAAGGAAAACATCCTCCCTTTTCACTAATGTTCACAGGGGCTTTCAAAAATGCCTTAACCCAAGGAATGAGTAATTTGGGAATTCCAACCACCAGTGTAGAGCTGGTACACAGTCTGGGGAGAGGGGACATCTCTCTAAATGTGCCCTTGAAACTTTGGCTTCCGTCTCTTACCACGGATTCTGGTTCTGAGACAATAGGAAAGGACTCCCTTTGGGAGACTGGATTGGCACAGCAGCATTTTAGTGAGTTCTGTGGGATTTATAATGGCAGACAAAGCCCTTAATGAGATGCATACAAGCTCCAAGAAGAAGTACCTATGAAACTTTGCATGATGCTTAGTCTTTTATGAAAAAGAAAGGAAAACGTGGATTCTAAAGCCACTGAGCATTTAAAAGGTCTGCTGTCTTTAACTGAGACAAGACCAATTCTAAATATGACTGTGAGAACTGAGTGTCTAGACGTCTTGTATTCAAACTTGCTTTTTGGGGGCTAGAGAATCTAAATGCCAAGACCACACATGTTCCTTTTTCTGGGTCAGTGAGGAAAACACACTCTTGATTATAATGCTTTTAGTTACCTATAGCATTGGGAAGTCCTTCTGCTCCTTGTGAATCTTCATAGTCATGCCTTTTTTTTTTGCTATGCATCTTTGATGTTGTTCTCACAACTGTGTCTAAGCCTTGTGCTCCCAAATTGGTTTGGGGGAAGGCAGCTAATGAAAGGAGTGTAAATGGTAGGTAAGAAAATTCTCCATAAATGTGCCCCTGGGAGTGGGGGTGTTGGTGGAGTAGGGATGGAGAGGATTTGCTCCAGGAAGAGATTGGATATCAATTCAGACCTTTGATCTAGCCTGTGCTAAATGACAAGGCTGGTGAGGGCACTTCAGGAAGCAGGGTGTCCCGTTTGACGGGGTTTGCTGGCAATCATCTCTGTGGCCATCAGATATCAGGCGGCATTCCTGTTTCTGTCAGGTCTTGTGCCCCTTTTTCTTGTCATGTTCAGTGTTCCTACATTATTTCGATCTGTTCCCCTCAGTACTACCAGCCTTCACCCTGGTTTTCTTGATCCCTAATAATAGCCCTCACTTCCTCCCTAAAGCCCCTGGCAGGCTTACTTTCTTTAAACGTTCATCACACACACACACACACACACACACACACACACACACACATATTTTGCTCTTAAACTATGAATCTTAAACTTCAAATTTTCTATCAAATCAAATTTCCAGGCCCTGTGAAGTTTTTCTCCTCCACTTACAGAAACCAATTTTCCATTATTTGCCCAGAGTCAACCTTTTTTTTATCATTTAGCTTATCTTATCATCATATATAATGGTCACAGTCATTACCCTAGTTCCATGAGTTCTTACAGGCTATTATATTTGGTTGTGGTTCAAAAGTAGTTTCTAAAGAATATTATACCAGTAAGAAACACCGAACACAGAGTTATGCGTCTGTTCTGCCACACGGGTGCACACGTAAGTATGTGTCAGGAAAACAGCTGAATAGTTTCCCAGTTAAACTCCATCAAACATCAACATCTAATCATCAGAAAACAGTAGTTCTCTGAGTCACATGTACAGGCTGCAAGGAGGCAGGGTTGCACCTCTTTAGGAATCTGTTTGAATGACTATCAAGAGAAGAATTATAAGTTTGCAAGTCTTTCAAGGACAGAGGCAGATGGCCAATGCATTGACATCTAGAAAATCAACAACTACTTATGTGAATGGGAGATAGCAATTCTCAGATTTTATTAAGTAATGCAGAGGCCTAGGCTGACAACTCTTGGGAGTGTCAGATGAGTGGGCTTAGTTAGAGCTAACATAGGATAAAAGTCTCATCTGCTCTAATAGAAATTGACCCTCTCCTGCAACATTAGCATACTTGACTCCCTGTTTCTGCCACCAGAGTACAGTTCCAGGACTACGGTTTTAAGGCCCAGTTCAGATGGCACTGCTATTCCTCCTCTTTTCTGAACTCGAGGATGGCTTGAAGCTGTAGGCCACTTGCAGTAAGCTCCACAGACAGCAGAATCTTCTAAATGCACCACACTGTTTACTATACCAAAAACGAGGAAGGACTCAGGAAAATAATGTGTCCAGGATTTCTCCTTTAGTTTTCTTCCTGGGAATATAATAAGAGTTTAAAGGCAAACTTAGAAGTTATGAAGTTTAACTATCCACCCTCCTACCACATCTCCACTGAATTATCACCCCACTTCTGTCTGTGCTTGAGCTCATTCTCTCACACGAAAGTCTGGTTCTTGGTTGTGGCACTTTGTTTAAAGTTCTTTATTATTTGAAGTGGAAATCTGCCTCCCTGTAAGTTCTAATTACTGGAGTTACTTGCCCCTCAGCAATGGTGTATGTGTCATCCTACAAAGACATGCAGGTGGCTTTCATATACTTGCAAGCTTCTCGTCTCCAAGATCGTTGCCCCAGTTTGTTTCAGTGTTCCTCATCTGACATAATTTAATTATTCCCTAATGCCACCCCTTCACTTAATAAACTCTGATTTGTCAATGTCATTCAAATAGAACCACCCTCTTCAACATAATAGCACAAGATATGGGGTCTGATTAGCAAAGTACAGTGACCAAATTCTATACGAAGATTGGATTAATTTCGGGTTAGCCATGACACACTAAATGTAATTTTTACATTTACTATGGATGTATAATTTCTCTAGTGCCTACAAATGTTTATTATTAATATCCTGACACCCATCTTTCCAGGCTTTACGAGTATTAGTTAAACTGGTGAACTTAATGACTGCTTGGCTCATTGTGTTATCTGCATATTTGAAAGCAGAAGTGTAATTCTGTGCTTTCATTCACAGTTTTACTAAATATGTGAAAGTAGAATAGTAAAAAACTGAGCTCTTTAGCATTCACTGTAGCAGCAGACTCTTAAACAAGAATGATTGCTGGCACTTGGGTGTTAAGTGAATGAACTGATTAATTACTCAATCAATTGTTTGTCTTCTTTCACACTTAATCTGGCACTGTATCATGCTGCTTAATTCCTAAAGACTGCCTGACCCCACTCCATTATTCCCACTTCTGCTGCCACCATCCTAGACCAGACAGCCATCTGTTTTCACTTAAGGGACTGTAGTAACCAAATTGGTCTTCCAGCCTCTGTTCTGTCTTCCCTACTATCCACTTGCTAAACAGTAACCAGAGTTATCTTTTCAAAATGAAAACCTGATTATGTCATGTCTTCTGCTTTCATTCAGCAGCTCACACTGTTCTGGAGTCAAGTCCTAACCTCCTTACTTCAGCCCTCACTGAAGCACAATCTGGCCCTGCCGATCTTTCCTGCCCTGTTTGCAGCTGTCATTTCACTTTAGCCACAGCAACCATCTCTCATGTGACCTCCTACCTTGGTGGCTTTGAACATGTTATTCTCTTTGCCGAGAATCCTTCCAAGCCACGGTCACACCCCACAACCTTTCACCTACTTAACACCTATTCTGTTTGTGCTGTTTATCTATTGGTGCATAACAAACTGCCCCCAAATTTAGCAGCTTAAAATAATGAATGTCATACTCTCACTATGATGTGGGGTAAGAAATTTGGTCAAGCTTCTGAATGACACTTCTGTTCCTTAAGTTATCAGCACAGGTCATTTGGTGGTATTTAGTTGATGAATAGACTAAAACTGTACGGCCCAGTTTAGTAGCCACTGGTCACATGTGGTTACTTATCTCTTGCTAATTCTAACTGAACTGTGCTATAAGTATGATATAAAATTAAAAGATTTAGTACAGTACATAAAATTTTAAAGATTTAGTACAGAAAAAGAATATAAAATATTCACTGATAACTTTGATACATGTTGATATCATATTTTAGATATATTGAATTAAATAATATTAAGCTGGAAGCTTACCTATCTCTTTTTAAATTTTTTATTGTGACTACTAGAAAATTACATAGGATGTCTACATTAGATTTCTATTTGCAGTCTATGTGGTCTCTGTCACAGCTATCCAACTCTACTACTACAGTGTAAAAGCAACTACAAACCATAAATATATGAGATTGCATTTTTGATAAAACTATTTGTAAAAATAGGTTTTTCCAGATTTAGTCTGCAAGCTACATTTGATTTAGTTTGCAGGCTACATTTGCTGACCCCTGCCTGGCCTAGAGGATCCAAATTTCATCTATATGTCTCATGAGTTGGCAGAGAAAACTGACCCAAACACCTACATATACCCTCTCTAGCTTACTGGTCTCAAACAAATGGGACATCTGACATAGTGACTCAGAGTCCAGAAAGACTTTTCATAAGACAGATGAAAATTGCCAAGTTTCTTACAACCAAGCCTCAGTCATACCAAATATCCATCCTGTTGCATCTATTGTTCAAGCAAATCTCTCAGGCCAGTTCAAGAAAAGTAAACTCTACCTCTCCAAGGGAGTAGTAGTAGATATGTCCTTTTAAATGACATCATTCTTCAAATCTCAGTTTAAATTTTCAGAATTATAGGCTTTCAAAATGTCATTCTAATATAGGTTTTCAAAATATTGTGGACCTCCACTTTGCAGCCCTTGTCCTTGTTATAATTTTACATTTATTTGTATGATTCTTTGATCATGATCTTGCTGTCTACTAACCAGGAAGCAACCACATGAGAAAATGCTATCTCTGGCATATTGCTCCAGGATCCATTCCCAGCACCCAGCACAGTGACTGGCTCCATAAATGTTTGTTGAGTGAAAGATACTACAGCAGAGCTTGTAAACCACATCATTGTGCTAACATTGATCCTGCATTTCCCCACATTGCTCTTGAGCATATCATGAGGTGTTTTGTCAAAAGCTTATTAAAATTCAGAAAAATTCAAAACCCAGTCACCTGCTTATTTTACGGTTCAGAAACTTCATTAAAGTGAAAATAAGCCTACCTTCTTCTTTCCCCAGTTCCTAGGGTAAAGATAGCTTCCTCAAAGGTGTGGTATGGGGTTTTGGAGCTCTGAGAAGTAAATCATGTGCCTATCATGCCCAGAGGCAAGCCAAGCCTCTGGGCAGTTTGCACTCCTCCCATCTGCCTTGCAGGACCAGTTCCACAAGACTGACCTGTCTAGTAGTGGTGTGGGAGAAGGCAAAGGGCTAGGCGCTGACCTGACCTAGGCCTTTTCCACAGAGGTCTTGGCATCTCCTGCTTTGCTTGGAGTAAGGACCTTGTTTGTTCCAGAGAAGGTGGATGTTACTGCCTTCCACACTGGCCCTGGAGTTTGAGTTGCAGTTATATGTGGACATTCTTTTCAGTTCTAGTTGAGGGATCAAGTCCTAAACATCTTTATGTTCCCCATAACCTCTAAAACAGTTCTGATCCTGAGAAGATTCAGTAAATGTTTGCCTGAAAGATGGTCTCAATGAAGAAACTTTCTTAGACATGCAAACTTAGCACTTTTCTCAGTACCCTTGTTACCACTAATATTCTAGACAGAGTTGTGAAATAGGGAACTTCATGGCTTCCCAACTTCTGCTCTGGAAGCCCTCACCACCCACCCCGATCATCCACACCCCGATCATACCCCACTCGGTTTTCACCACACTATGTCCCTTCATAGGTCTCTTGCTTGAACTCAGCGTTGAGTTCAAATACTCTTATTTTCCCTGAGTTCTTTTGGTGAGACTGAACTGGACCACAGCTATGCAAGCCTGGAGCTAAATTCACACTAAGAAACTGATAACCTGTGTAGGGCTGAAATAAAGAGGAACATTCTTTGCCTGGCACACAGTGGGTACTCCAGCAGTATTTGTGGAATGAATGAAGCGCAGGATAGTAATTCGTTTGAATGACACATTTGGCCTCTTCCCACCCTCACTGCAGCCCAACTCCCTGAGTGTCCCAATCTGGTTCCATCACCTTGCTTTGGGGATGTGCCACTACCTTGTTACCCCAAGTGTGATAGAACTGAAATCCTTTCTACCTCCTCCCTCAGTGTAGTTGAAATTGGCTGGAATTTTTAAAAGAGCTACGTCAATGTTAACTAAATATAGTGATGCTATGTCCCTTTAAATCTCAAGACTATTACCTGCTAGCCAGTGGCCTGAGGCAAGTTCTTTAACCTCTCTGGGCCTCCATTTCTTCATCTGTAACATAGGGGCAAATAATTCCATGTGTTGCAAAAAAATAATAGAATTATTCACTCAGTTGTCTCTCTCCCTCGCTCCCTCTCTCTCTCTGTCTACGTTGGCCCAGGCACACAAAATAAAGGGAAGTGATGTCTGCTGGGTGTTCTTGTTTGGTTTCTAAAGTGAACCTTCAGCTACACAGAGGTTGCTCTTTCAAGGTTCTTGACCAGTTTGCTCACCCCACAAAATGTATTCTCACAGATTACAGAAATCTCTCTGAGAATCCCCTCATAAATTTTAGGTTCTTTCCTTTTCTACTCCCCTTTTTTGCTCTCTCCTTCCAAAAGCAAGCGTTTCCATTTCACAGACCCCTGGAGAAAGCCATAATTTGTGATTTCTGCTGGGGGGTTCATTCCCAAGAGAGAGCAGTGATGTTTCTGCTCTTCCTCAGCACCGACAACATTGGAGAAACTGACTTCATAGCCCAACCCTCTGCTGTTATGCCCACCCTGGGTAGAACTGAGAGAAATTATTTGTGTGGGGCATTAATTATAAAAGATTGTGTCAATCTGATATATTTTGGTGTTGTTTTTTAATAGGGTGCCTGACCTGGCAAAGAAGTGTCATCCAGGATAGTGGGATAGTATATAGTATCCAAATTAATGTTACCGGAGTTAATTAGAAGGAATATCACTGCTGGGACAAGACTTCCAGAATAGATATGATTGCTGTTCTCAAGTCTTTGAAAGTTTTTGGCAGAAAGGTGTTTGGCTTATTTTGGGTAGTTCGGAAAACAAAACTAGTGTTAATAGTGAAAGTTAAGGAGTTTCACTCAAAGGAAGAAAGAGTTTCCAAATAGAGAAGTCAAAATGGTATATAAACTTCCTTGCAAGACCCAGGACTCCACCTTACTGCATGAATTAGATTTGTTCAAGGATTTCCAGGGCCTGTTGATTTCATGCAATTTGTTGAATTAAATTATTAAATTTATATTTATAGCAAAATACAATTTGCCTTTTTGTCCCTGCTTGACACACTACCCTATATTGATTTGAAATAAATTATCTTTGGTTCAGTCAAACAAGCTGTCTTTTGGTTACAGACAATGGGAGAGGCCTCTATTTGGTGGAAGTTTGACTTAAAATATTCTGAGTCCTCAGATTCTATAATAAATAGGATGCTGAGGTGATTTGGCATAAAGAAATCATGTGGAGAACTTTATAGTCTCTACCACTAAGTTATGTCAGCTTTGGCCTGATAGGAATTTATAGAAGTCACTGCAAGAGAAGGAAAAGCAATTGGAAAACAGTATGAGGTGCATATATTGATAACCTATTGCATCCTTCAACGCTGAATATATTTGCAACTCATTGTCACAAAGTGCTAATTTTCTAATTACCAATTAGTACCAAATCTTAATATGAAAGCACTCCTACAGAGCAACAAGAAAAAGAGTCAAAAGAAGCAAAGGAAAATGAGGCAAAAGAAATGTACAGATAATACATGGAAAAAGAAGTATCTTGTCATATGTATTTGAAAAGATACTTGTAGTAAAAGAAATCCATTTTAAAATTTAATCAGAGACCAGAGCAAAGATTAAAATAAATAAAAATAAAATTGCAGTAGTTCTCAGAGAAAATAAGTGCTGGTAAGTATGTGGAGATGCTCTTGTGCACTGTTTAATGGGAAAGCAAAAATGGTGCATCTGCTGTAGAAAGAAGTCTGGTGGTTCCCCAAAAAATTAAAAATAGAATTACCATATGATTCAGTAATTCCACTTCTGAGTATGAACCCCAAAAAATGAAAGCAGGCTCTCAGATATTTGTACACCCACATTCATAGTATTATTCACAATAGAACAGATCAACAAAATGTGTTATATAGACCCAGTGGTATATTATTCAGTCTTTAAAAGGAAGGATATTCTGGCATGTACATTCTGGTGCAATGTACATGAATCTTGAATATATCTTACTAAGTGAAACAAAGCAATCACAAAAAGATCTATACTGTATGATTCCATTTGTATGTGGTACCTAAAGTGATCAAATTCATGGAGACAAAAGGTAGAAGGGTGGTTTTCAGTGACTGGGGGGAGGGAAGAATGGAGAGTTATTATTTAATAGGGACAGAGCGACAGTTTAATAATTGGAAGAGTTCTGAAGATGAATGGGGTGGAGTCTGCATAACAATGTGAATATTTAATAGTATTGTGCACCTAAAAATGAGTAAGATGTACATTTTCTGTGTATTTTGTTGCAATGAAAATTAATTTTTCCAAATTGCACATGAGTTTTTAAAAATTGCCATTTTAACTTTCCCCATCGGTAGCAACCACAAATTAGAAAACATGCTCTATTGGCAGAAGTAATTTGAAAATAAACACACTCATGTTTCTGTTGGTGGGAAAATAAACATATAATCTTGGGGATGACATTTTTTTCAGTATCTGTGAAGATTAAAATTAGTCAAGCCATTCTACTTCAAGGAAGATAACTTACCCTCACATGTGATTTGTCATACGATCAGCATTTTTAATACAGCAAAATATTAGAAACAATGTAAATGTCTATCAGTAAAAGTTTGTAAAATAAATTTTGCCACCCACTAGAATCCAACAGAATATGGGGCTGTTAGAAATCGAGTACTCAATATGTGCTGATACAGAATAATCTGCAAGGTAGTGGTAAATGTTCAAAACTGTATAGTATACTACTCTACAAGTCTATATTTTTTCCTTTTGTCTTGCCTAAAATAACCACAAGTCAGGCAAGAAACTGCTAACAGAAGTCACTGCACCTATGTCTATGGAGTCACCTAGACAGCTTGGGAATAACAATGGGAGACTTGCTTTCCATTATTTTTCACCTTGACCCTTTGAATTTAATATCATGCAGGTATACTCAATTCATTTTTGTTTAGTTTTAAAAAAAAGTCAAAATAGTCTTGAAGGGAAGAAACATAAGAGATGCCTTGCTCAGATCTCTGGGTGCTGTGGCACAGGTGAAAGGTGTCTGACATTCCCCACAGGGGTGGAACCCCCCCACAACGAAAACTTTTCCCCTATTAGGTTGCATCTTATCCAGGGCAATGCTATGGACAGGTCTATAAAGTGATTAGGCTTTCCTTTCCACTTTGGCTATGAAAAAGCTATAAGCCAAGTTTGAGATGGGCCCAGCAAGGTTGGCAGATTTCTGTGGTTACCATGATGTAGCGTTGAATTCAGAGTTCATTTAATGGTCCTGTATTTGGTTTGCTTTTCTCTGTTTCTAATACTGGTTGTCCCTCCTTATTCTATGCTTCCTGTAAGTCATACCACATCTTTTCTGTCTAAGTTGGGGTGAAATGGGTAGTAAAAAGAGAGCAAGAGAGAAAAGCAAGCCTGTCATTTTCCTCAGCAACATCATGTTGATTACTATATTGAATGTATATATAGTGCAGTAGTTCTGAGTGGGTTCCTGAGACGGTGACATCACCATCACCCGTGGGTTTGTTAGAGTTAGGTTCTACCTGACGACAAAGTCAGAACCTCTGTGCACAAGGCCCATGCTTTAACATGCTTTCCAGGTAATTTTCAATTATGCTAAAATGTGAGAACCACAGGAAAATCAAAAGAAAGTTTACTTCTAAACATGTACTCTCCGTTTGCTGCATCATACCTACTGCATTGGTCAAGATAAAAATCTAGCTATTCTGATAAACAGTATCCAAACCCATTAGTTTAACACCATAAAGTTTAGTTTTTGATCATGTCACAATTCAGTATGAACAGGTGTGGGGTGAAGAGTTTTATTAACTTATTTGGCAAACCAGTTCCCTTTCAGAGTGAGGTTTTGTCATCTTCTGGGTCATTGACCCTTTCCTCTGGATCTCTGAGCTAAAAAGTCAGAGCAAAGAGAGAAAAGTCTTTAGCAGTTGGGTTTGAAAGTAACATCATCTTTTCTGCCATCAATTCCACTAGCCAGAGCCTGACCACACAGCCCCAGTAACTGCAGAGGAGGCTGTGGAACTGGGAGGAAAAGCAATTGACTTTGGGAACACACTACAAGGTCTCTGCCACACCCATAAGCTTAAGTGAGTCCCAAACTTCACTAGTCATGTTTCGATTTTCAGTTTCATGTTCTAATCGTCTTATCATTTCTTTTTTTAACTCTAGCATTATGGGACTGAAGATTGCTCTCTTTTTGATGACCCTTCTGACAACTGGTAAGAATGCTTTGACTTTGTAAAGCCTTCAAATCCTTCCATTCTCTTTGATGAGTCCCACCACTAGAACCCCAGGCCTGAGATTTGAGATTACAGGCATTGCACATCACCACATGCCAAAAGATTTTTCTTGATTAAAAAGGCAGCATCATGATGGAGAACAGATAGCTCAGTTAAAAGCAGGCCTGGCTTGGGATGGAGATCCAGCCCTTCTGTGCCACCTCACACCCATGGTTCTGGATACATGGTTCTGAAGCAGGAAAGACTGGCCTGTCTAGCAGTTCCTAGAGGCCAGGAAAAGAATCCGGTTCTGACCTAACTCTTTTGTTTAACATATACTCCTTTCTGGTCTCTGTCTCCATTTCTGACATTCTCAGACTTTTAGACAATAGTTAATAAGCTTTCAAAATTTCCCTTCTGTTGGAGAATTTGTTTCCACATTCCCTACCTTCCCTCTCTCCCTCTGCTGCCCACACCCATAAACCAAAGTTCCCACTGCTTACCAGAAGAATCCAGAAACCCAGCCCTGCTACTACTTACTCCAGTGACTTTCAACTGTTGCATCATCAGTCTACCATGATGCCAATGAAGCTGAGCACAGGGCTTCTCTTATGCTCAGCCTCCCCACTCCCATGGTCAGGGGTCCTAGCAATGCAGTCATGTGCCTCATTTTCATAAGATGTTTTAATCATACTAAGACCACTGTTTCTTTGCACTATGACTTTTTCACCATCACATTTTCCTCCTTGGAACCATTGGGTGGTATTGCAGTAGCCATGGGCATTTTGGACACGATTTCTGTAATTTTTCTTAAAGAGCCACTTCCCCTCCAAAAGATATTTTGAATCATTAGGCCTCACAAGACTTGGATCTTCCTTATTTGCTGTTCTCTGAGTTTCAGTTTTGTTTTTTTTTCTTCGAGGGTTGGTTAAGTTTCCTGACATGCTCTCTTGTATCTGAGTACCTTTAATTTCTCCTCAACATTCCCTATCTGTGGTTCAGTTTTCCTAACCTTGGCACTGAGAGAGAAGACACCCCAGTGCTGGTTAGAGGCAGACAGGGAGGTAAACTGAACCTGCAGTTTGGCTACAGCCACTTGACTAACCAACCTGCCTGAAAATAAAAAAAATCATAGAATGGCTTTTAACCTGGAACCTGATTCCTCAGGAGACACAAACAGTAACCAAACACACCTATTATGTTAAATCACAGTAATTAGTACTATGATACAAATAAATAGTCAGCATAAGTAATAGAGATTGACAAAGATGCTATCTTCATCAGATTTACCTGGAAGGCAAATCTCCCTGGGAGGTAGCATCTGGCATAAGACTCATATGAAGAGAAGGAGTACTTCTCAGGCTGTCTAGAGGAAGAATCTTCTAGGCAGAGGAAAGACCTTGGGGGGTGGGGGGGCAGATTGAGAGAGAGAGAGAGAGAGAGATTCTGACCTGCTAGAGAAAAGGCACTGCAGCCAATGTGGTTAGGACTGGGTAAGTCAGAAAGAGTCTGAAAGGCATCAGGGACCAAATTACATGAGATGGTGTGTGCCATGGAAAAGACTTTGAAGATAGTTCTCAGTGTGATGGGAAGCAATTTAGATATATCATTTAGGTCATGGAAACTCCTAGAAAATCATCTCCTCCCTAGCACAGAGAATTGCTTCTTATTAATTGTTAAAGCACAGTAAGGAAGATGTCGTTCAAAGATGTGATGTACTGAGAGAGGCATACATACCACTGCAATGGGGATCCACAGTGAAGGAGCAATATTGAGCTAACTTCAAGCACAGCATGGACAAGTGGGACTGTGTAACCAATGAACAGAATGGGGCATCAGTAGAAGGAAAATCCCTAAGGAAATAACACAGGTAAGAGGAATTCTGTCTGAACTGATCTAACTGAATTCCTGCTAAAACCAGTTAAGGCTGATCAGATATTGCCTGGAAGGTGGTGAAGGATGAAGAATCTGGTCAGATATTCGAGGATAATCAGACATTGAGGGAAAGGGTTTCCAGTAACACTGACATGGGAGGGTCCTTGCTGACACTCTATTTTACAAGGACACGTACAGATGGGCCTGGGAGGAGGTCAGCAGCCTGCCTTAAGTTTGAGCAAGCAAAGAATCTTTGTCATCATGTAAAAGACAACGTTTCAAGAACTCCGCATAAATACAAAAATATTTCTCTCTGACTTCCTTTTCTTTGCTCCCTACCGTCTTCTCACCCTTCCCTTATGATCCTACAGTCCAGCTCTGGCTGTAGAGGCTCTAGCTCTCCTCAGCCTTATCGACCCTCCCACCGGCAGTGGTCAGCTGACCCCTAACATCAGCAATCGGGAATCACTCATGGAGCTAGAGGGCAGGAGAGTTCAAAGACAGGGAAGAGGGTGCCTGTTGCTATGGAAATGGCAGTACCCAGCGGGCCCTTGGGTGTGGACTCCGGTATCCTTGTGAAAGTTATGGGCTGGAGATAAGTGTCTCTGAATTATTAGCTTATACTTGGCAGTCAACTCCATGGAAATAGAGCAGGAAAATCAGAGAGAACATGGAAAGTAAGGAGAAGATTAAGAGAAAGTACTCAAGACTATCACCATTTAAGGAATTGACCAGGATTGCCAAGATTGGGAGGAAAATAGTTTCAAGAAGGAAAGATGGCTAACGGTGTGCAATTCAGCAGAGTGATCAGATCAGGTGAGAACTGAAAAGAGCTCTGGTCTGGAACTGGTAGGAAGTCACCAACAACCTATGCCAGGAAAGTTTTAGTAGGGAGGTGGGGGGGATGAGGGTGGAGACAGGGATTGTTGCTTTCTCTTTCAGGAACTTTGACTCTAAATGAAAGAGAAACTAAAAGCAGTAACAGAGGGTACTGCTAAAGTAACTGCTGGGAGGAAGGGGAGGGTGTCAGCAGGTAGGAAGCCCAGAGATCAGGTTAAGTGCATTGGGAAGATGGCAGGTTTATAATGTCACTAATCTGAACATCTGAACAACTTCTGAGCACTTCTTCCAGCAGAGTTCAACCATGCCATTGTAAGAACAGATGTGAAGATCTAAAGTAGAGTGTTCTTGGGGAAAACTGCACAAAGGAGCAAGTTTACTGTATTTGCTGGCAAGAGATTGATGGGAAAAGATATACTGTCACTATATTGTCAAGTAAGGTCACCTCTAGCCACATACTATTAACATTCTTGAGAGTTATAGTAATATATAAATGAAAATTCAGTTTCTCAGTCATACTAGCTCATCAAGAACTCAATGGCCACAGTGGCTGGTGGCTACCATATTGGTCAGGACAGATAGAGAGCATTTCCATCATCACAGAGAGCTCTTTTGGAAAGAGTTGCTTTATAGACCTTAACCTAGATAGATCTGAAGTTAAATGAAGTCAAAGAACAGATAGAAATAAGGGGAATAATCAAGAGAAAATCTTAGAAGAAAATATCTAAGAGATAATTGTGGACAGAAAGAAGTACTTTGTGGTTTAAGATTTTAGAGGAGCTGTTCTTGATGATAAGGTTCATGGTTATGCTGCAGGAGAGACATAGTTATGAAGAAATAGTTGTGGATGAAGATCTTCGAAGTGGAAAACACTAGAGAACTTTGAGGCAAGGCTGTTAGTGTATTTCAAATCACTGAACATAATAGTAAAAGCTGGTTACAAAGAAAAAAGCTTGCATCCAATGCCACAGTTCTAAGTGAATAAGTAGTAAAAAATGATTAGGAGATAATGGCAGTCAAAGAGGTGGACACCTCCTGGGGAAGATAATGCTTACAGACCCTGTGAAGTGGGATCAAATCAGCAGTGACTGGTGGCAAGTAGCATCCTTTGGGTTGATCCAAATGACGGTGATATAGTACAATCTTGGGGAAACATTCAATGAAAAGCTTGAGGCTGTAGAAAAGTTCCTTACGATGGAATGAGATGCTTAGAGGGCCTGGTAAAGTTCTGGAAGAAGTTCAGTAGGAGGAAAATTCGTGCATGCACATGAATGTGAAGAGGTAATTACTGAGTACATAAAACCTGCATTTCACAATAGTGGTCAGGGAATACTGAAGTGGCACGGGAGGTCAGAAACTCACAGCGTTAGCAGACTGTAGTTTTTAAGTGGCATTCAAACATGTTGCTGAGAAAGACTTCACGTATCCTTTGACACAACTGATGGGGGCAATATCTAGATGAATTCTTGAAAGCCTCATTTCTGACCTTATCATATTAACTAGTAGCTAGTTAGATCCAGTAACTAGTAATGATTTGTATCACCCAAGTCCTGGGATGGAAAGAGAAGTCAATGCTTACTCAACAATGGAGTGACCTGGGTGGTCTGAGGATTGGGATCATAATAGGAGTGGCATAAAGACACTTAGGTAAATTCAGAGAGAGGATTAATAGGCTTAACTCTGAGCTAAATCCATGACATGTTCAATCCATAGCATGAAACCTAATGATTGATGAAGACCATAAAATGTAAATTGTGGAATACTTGCACTTCTATTGAGAATGGGCATCAGGGTAAGAGGAAAGGGTTTGGGGAGGGAGGGATGGAAACACATTTTTCCTGTCATTATTTTCTCTGCTCCACTCTGGAGACAGAAATAGTGATCCTCTACTGTAGCTTCTGAAGCTGAAATTTGTTAAAATTAACATTTCCTAGGTCTAGAATGGTGCCAGAGATTCTGCACTTCTGACCATTCTTAGGTAATGTCAAGGCTTTTAGAAAACAGACCATTCTCTCTGTTGATAGGGAAAGAGGAGAGAAGCTAGATTGGTGGGAGAAAAGGTCTTCTGATATTGGGGAGAATGGACCTGGGTCAGAGAATTGGACCTCTCAGTGAGTGGAGAAGGTTGATAATGAGGGAGGTACTGTGAGGCTCTGCAGAGAAACAACCATGAACCAAGACAGAAGACAGATAAGTTGCTTCCAGGCTCGAAAGGTAAAACTGACTGATGAGTAATAACGTAATGTTGACCGTTAACTGACAGAATTTTCAACTGTGTATTTGGTTTCTCCGTTAGCTCATCTGCCTTAGATCATATGGGAAATTGGTGATAAAACCAGAAAGTTTCCCCAGAGGTAGCAGCTAGACATCTGCAGTAGGTGGCACTCTTGGATTATCATTCAGAATTTAACACTGGAGTAGCGGGAGTCCCAGGATTGCCTTGTAAGGTAATTACTGGATACAGTAGTTTCCTTAGTTCCCCCTTTCACTGTTGCAAGTAACCAAACAGATTTCCCACCTACCTCTATTATGAAAATACATCTTCTTCAGATGGTGCATTTTATACTTTCAAGTGCTTGATAGGGTTCCAGTGAGTACAATAAAATAGGCAATAATTCAATGTCTCACTTATGCCTAGAGTTTTCTTTCCAGAGATTTGAAGACTATCAACCCTCTTGATTATGTGTTTTCATGCCAGTGTGCACACGACTCAGTTTTGCTAAGTACGTCACTGTTAGAAATGCATCCATCTTATCAATTACTTTTTCCCAAAGAACTGCTCAAATTAAACTCCTCTCATCTCTCTCATGATTCCACCTTTACTGTGTTCTTACCTGAATGATGAAGCTTTATTTAGACCCCACCTTAACTTCCTCCCCCCAGTTTCATTTAATTTCATATTAACAGCATTTACCCTTGACTCTATATTCTCATCCACAATTCCTTAATTTCTTTATTTCTTGGCTAAGTGTCAGGTAATTCTATGACCTAGAATAGGTCATAGAAAAAATAAAACCTGTAATCAATCACATTTAAGAAGTTAGGCAACCCCATTCTTTTGCACAATCTTCAATATGCCTTCATGAACAAAGCCTTTCTCTAAATTCTCCCAAGTGGTAAAAATTTCTCGGGACAATGCATATTGTGAAGAGCAAATGTATGGTGTCTAGAGTTTTCCCATGTTCCAAAAACACATTCAGACTTTCCTATCTTTGACTCAGTTAAGTATTTCAATAACATATCTTCAATGGTGTTTTACTACCACAATCCTAAAGCAATCATTACACTTGCTCAGTTCTCTTTCCGATACCTGAAAGAGCTAACGGAGATCACTGAGAATATAGACTTTGGTTAACTATTTGTGCCATTTCCAAACGGTTTTATATAATTGGGAGCAGTAGTTATGTGGACGGTTTTATAAAAGGTACTATTTAAATTTCAAAGATATGATCCAGTGTGGCCCGTAACTACTGAGGCATAATGAAAGGGGGTGACGTCTATCTTGTTAAAATCATCAGATCTCATGCCAAAGCAGGCCAAGGAATAAAAGGACAGGAAGGGAAAGGGAGATACTTTGGTGATGCTGTCTGAGTGCTGGTACCATCATCGCTGCAGAGAAGAGTATGAACAAGCTCTCAACTTATAGGAAGGTAACACATGGATGGTTAAGTTATCTGATTCTGCTGGTTCTCTGATGCAGTTGCACAGAGCTACATATTCAGTTGACAGTGCTGTGAGAACAAAATTTGTGGTCTCCAACTGTCAACATATGCCAGGAGTTCCAGCTTGACATCCAATTCTTCAGTATCACCACTGATAAGAAGGTCTCAGGGCATTGGATAAAGAGAAATGGAGTTGTTATTATTTTTATTTCTCTCTTTTTTCTCCTTTCCTAATGTCTATTTTTCCTTTTTTTTTAGATGCTGCTCCCCAGATGAATCAGGTGTATTTCGGTGACAATGCAGAGCTGCCATGCCATTTTGAAAATTACTTAAATACAAGCCTGCGGGAGCTGGTCATATTTTGGCAGAACCAGCAGAAAAAGGTTCTTTTTGAGTTTTTCAAAGGTGGGGAAAAATATGACAATGTTGACACCGAATACCTGAACCGTACAAGCTTCGACCCGGACAGTTGTACCCTGTGGCTCCACAACGTCGAGGTCAAGGACGAGGGCTCTTACCACTGTTTCATCCATCAGTATCAGACCCAAATACTGGTTCCCAAATACACAATGAATTTTGACCTATCAGTTTTCGGTATGTAGACAGTGTTGGGTTCAGATCCCTGGTCTGCAATAACCAGAGAAACCATGGTGGGGGCCGGGGGAGCCTTCAGAGAGAAGGCAGAAATCAGCCATTTCTGGGAACTCCATCTGAAGGGCTACAGGGTTTGGGAGTAGGGAACTGAAAGTCCTTTGTATTTTTTATATATAAGATATATTGCCATAAAAATCTGCTTTGGGACAAAATAGAGCTAACCAGACAAAGCCTGGCTAAGTGGAAGCCATGAGTAGTTTGTTCTTTGGTAATTTTATATAATCAGCTAGGCATCTCTTCTCTTTTATGCCCATTTTCTTCTTTGGTGCAAGATTTCTCAACATCTACATCTTGACATAACGCTCCTAGTAAGGGTGGTAACTGATGATGTGGGTTTTCCCTTCAGACTCCTACAGGCTGCTGATGAGTTATTTGCTGCCTAACCATGAGTGGGGTAAACAGAAGGGAAATAACCCAAAGACACATAACTCAAAAACTGGTAAATCAAAAACTTGGTTTCCAAACTTTGAAAAACCTAAATGTCATGGCAGATTTTAATTATAATATAGTAAAGTCCATTTTTAAAATTTTGGTGCACAGTTCTGTTAATTTTAACTTCCATATTGATTTATGTAACCATTGCTCTAAATAGGATGTAGAACATTCTGTCATCCTAAAAAATATTTTCATCATGCCGTCCCTTTGTAGTAATACATGTATAACTTCAACTGCTGTTTTGCATTCTATAGTCTCGTCTTACAAGACATGGAGTCAACAGTGAATAGCATTTAAGATTGGCTTCTTATATTCATCATGAAGCCTGTGAGATTCCTCCAAGTTGTTGCATATATCATGTCTTCCTATCTTATTGCTGAGTATCATTATGTTGCTTTCCATTGAACTCATGGAAAGACATTGGTTGTTTTCAGTTGGGGTTATTATGATTAGAGCTGCAGTACATCTTCATCCACATGGTTTTGTGAGAATGAAGTTTTCATGTCTCTAGGGTAGATTCCCAGGAATGGGGTTACTAGATCCAGGTTAATATTTTAAGAAACTAGGGTAGATAAACAACACTGATTTTAAAACCACAGTAAAAGGCAGAAGCAAAAGTAGAAATAGAATGAAAGCGACTTGCTCTCTCTAAGCCCTGTGTGATTGTTGGATTCAAATCAGGCTGCAGGGCTTTTACAATATTTAACTGCTAAATCAGAGTTTTCCAAGTGTGACCAGGTGCTATAGAGGAATGTGATGTGTTTTAGGTGGGACACAGACGGTAAATATTTTTTAGCAGTTTATATTTAAGATGCATACTTAAAAAATTATAACTAACTTTTCCATTCTGCAATTTTACAGATATCACTAAATATTTCACAGGAAGTTAAAATAAGGAGCATGCAACTACCTTGTACAGGTCACATGAAACACAAAATGAGCACTTAAGTAATATGTTGCTACAACAAAATTTGTAAAGAAGGCATGCAAATGAGAGATTTTTAAAATAGTATGTAAAACCTACAAACTACTTGGTAATTATAGAAAAAGAAATTATAGAATTAATTTACAGAAATTAATTATAGAAAAAGGGATTTGACTGACAAGGGTCTAGGTGCCAGTAATCCTGGCATAAAAATCTGAGTTACAAGTCAAAGCAAAAGAAACTGTCTATCAAGGTTATGTATTTCCCTAAAAATGGCTGGGTGTTTACTTTCATCTTATAGTATATAATGAAGACAACTTGACAGTTATTCCCCAAACCAGTATTCTGAATTTCTTATTGCACATTCTAAATCCACGCACTTGTTTGGGTCTGTGGAAGATCTGACCCAGACCACTGTGAACTCTTTTCTGGTAAGACTTTAACATCAATCACATTCTATGCAAGCTGGAATATCCCCAATAGGATGCTTGCGTTCTAAAACGATACCACGTCTCCTGGTCAAGGCTCTACTCCCTAAAACAGTGAGCTCATTGTTTTCATTAGGTGCAACTGCATGTCTCTCAATATAGGTATGTTTTCAACAACTCAGTATCAGTCCTCCTGTCGCTCGGAGTACTATCCCCTTGATTTGGGTAATCACGTAAATGTGGGGTCATTATGTGGCTCTCATCCAGGCTGAGCCCACACTTCAGACATTCTAGGTTTCCAGGTATGCCCCCAGGGAGTTCCTAGACTCCATTCCTAGCTCTTGGCTGTTTTGTTCTAGCTATTCCTAAAGTTCGATTGCTTTCTTATTGTTTCTATCTCTGTTCTGCTTTCAGCTAACTTCAGTCAACCTAAAATGCTAGTTTCTAATGAAACAGAAAATTCAGACATCATAAATATAACCTGCTCATCTAACCAAGGTTACCCAGAACCTACCAGGATGTGGTTTGTTGTAACAACAGAGAATTCAACTAAAAATCATAGTGCTGATATGAAAAAATATCAAGATAATGTCACACAATTGTACAACGTTTCTGCCAGCTGGACTTTTCCAGTCCCTCCTGGAGCAAACAATATAAGCATCAGCTGTGCCCTGCAATCTGAGACGACGCTTTTCTCTGCACCTTATTTTATAGGTAAAACTGCTTCTCAAGACTATTTCTTCTATCAGATATTATATACAGATGGTTACAGTACATCATCCTTCTTGTCAGGAAACCTTGAACTGGACCGTTTTGTGATTATAATTAGGAAGAATCCAGAGAGAGGACTCCTGTTTCATCTCAGTGCTGCAGGGTCCAGAAAGTCATGACTCAAATTGTGCATGAGGAAGCATGATTTTAGTCCTTAAATGGACCAAGTTATCTGGGCAATCTTTGGGTAGAAGATTCTGAAGTTTAAGTCAGAAAATGCAGGATTCTTCCAGGAAGGAATTCTTCCACTCATTAAAACATTGACACAGGCACATATACTCCATATGTATATATGTATAGATGAACACACCTATACATACATGCATTCACATGCAAATATATACATACATACAGTATTTCTATGAATACAGACCATTCTAAACATTGTTAGTTGTAGGGTTGAAAACTGAAAGGTATAACACATGCTCTGTGCCCATAAGAGAATTCTAATAGAATCAGGACTCCATGATGTACACACATGGAAAACTGGATTTGAAAAAGATGAAGTTGTATTCTAAATTATATCCCATGGAAATATGTGACTAAGTTTAAGACAAGAAACTTGTCTGAGTTCAGAGTAGTCAAGTTGCTTGAGGATCAGAGAATTCTTCCTAAAGGAAGTGAAACCTTATAATATTATAAAAGAAATAATAGGTCTTAATCAGTGCAGGAATGACAGATCTTCAGATAAATGGTGGCTTCTGAACAGAAGGGAAAAATCCTGAGAGACCGTCAGGCTCAGAAGGTAAGAGGACATGGGCACCAGCAGTGGTGCCAGACATAAGCACACACGCACTGTGGAAATGCTCAGAAACAGAAACACTCATGATGTGTTGATGATGTAGTGTGGGACTAGTCCAGGTAGAAGAAAGTATTGAGAGTCAGCAATATCCACTCATAAAAGCCTGACATTTTTAAGTTCCAGCTTCACCCTAGTGGGAATGCAGTCATATTTGAGGCTCCCTTTTGAAGAACAATAACTGCAAGTTTCTCAGCTGTAGCCAGGGTAGTCTGTACCCATGCCGCCCCATCACTCCTAGTTCTAGTCCTGCCCCCTCTCCCTCACCCATCTGCTTTCTGCTCACTTTATTTTTTACTTATTTTTTTAAGACTAGGTCTCACTATGTTGCCTGGGGTAGTCCCTATCCCTCGGACTCAAATGATCACCAGCCTCAGCCTCCCAGGTAGCTGGAATTACAGGCGCCCACCACTGTGTCTGGCTGCTTTTTTCGAGACCAGGTCTCACTATGTTGCCCAGGGTAGTCTCAAACCTGCGAACTCAAGTGATCGCTGGCCTCTTGCCTCCCAGCACTTGGATTACAGGCACACACCACCACACCTGACTGAGCTTTCTGCTCACTTTAGATCTTCCCCAGCACTGGCCTCTTGGTCCACCTCCTCCTGAGGCATCCATCCACCTCTTTGCCCATCTTCTGGCTTTGCTGCCTCCTCTCTTTTGATAGCTCATTGTCCAAACATAACTTAGTCTATGGACAACCCTCAAGACCCATATCTCTCCCCTGACCCAGCTGGTACTACCAGCAGGTAGAACCTTTCTTCTGATGCTGATTTCCTTCCACTTGGTCTCTTCCTCCTCTGAGAGTTTGACAAATCATTAGACTGCCTTACCTGTCCTGATTGCAACTACTGTAGGCTCTCTTTACAATAGGGTTCTGTGGCCTGATGGAAGCTTCTCCTAGGTTCAGCACCTCCTTAGAGCATAGCATCACCAAACATGCATCAGGATCCTTTGCCTCTCCCATGGTCTATAAAAGAACAGGGTCTGGCTATCACTGTAGCCTCATCATGACTTATCTTCCTGTGCTTCTCAACTGACTGGCAATCAAGCCCTGGGGAGATGCTAGAGTAAAAATGACAGCAGCAGTAATTATAAAGCTTTTATAATGACCTTTCCCAGCTGATTAAAAATGTGTGGTCATTTCTAGGAAAAAAGCAGTCACCGGAACCACCATCTGTCCCAAACTCCAACCTCTGGCTAGTGGCTATAGGTGTAGCAGTTTTCACTGTACTGCTGATGATGATCTTTCTAAAGAAAAAGAAGCCACAGCACACTGGTCCCTGTCATGAACGTGAACATGGTGAGTCAGTGCTTATCTTTTCTGTAGTTAATCACCTTGCAGATACTTACCAATCTGCTGCCTTCTGGAGCTCCATAGTGGAGCTGAGGCTGACAGTATTTGGATAAAGAGGGTTTTTTCCCTCAGGGGTTGTAGTCCAGACACAGGGATTCAGCACTGGGAACATTGCTCTGGACTTCTAGGGAAGGCAACATTTCTTTATTATTATTATTAAATAATTTACATATATATTTCACATCTTTGCTTTCCCCAGGGTTCACCCACAACTTCCCTTCCCTGATTGCTCCCACCCATCCCCCACCCTCCAGTTGTGTACTTTAGTTTGGTTGTCAGCTTGTTTTGATCTTTCCTCTTGGCCTTTTGTTTGTTTTTCCTATATCCCATACATCAGTGAAATCACTTGGCTTTTGTCTTTTTCTTTCTGACTTGTTTCTGCTAATATGATTTCTTCTAGGTCCATCCATGTTATCTCAAATTCATCAAATTTGTCATTTTTAATTGATGAGTAATATTCCATTGTATATATATGCCACATCTTTTTCATCCATCCATATGTTTTGGGACATTTGGGTTGTTTCTATGTCCTTGCAATTATAAATAGTGCTGCAATAAACATCCAGATACAGGCGACCATTTGTATAAGTGTTGAGGTCTCCTTTGGGTAGATTCCCAGAAGAACAATTGCTAGGTCAAATGGTAGTTCCATTTTCATTAGTTTGAGCCTCCACACTGCTTTCCATAGTGACTGGACCAGTTTAAATTCCCACCTGCATTGTAAGAGTGTTCCTTTCTCTCCACATTCATGCTGGCACTTGCTGTTGCCTGTTTTTTGATGTGGCAGTGACATTGAACATTTTTTCCATGTGCCTGTTGGCCATTTGTATTTCCTCTTTGGAGAAGTGTCTTTTAAATTCTCCCAATATTTGACTGGGCTTCTTTTGTTTTTGCTAAGTTGTGTGAATTCCTTGTGGATCTTTGTTATCAAACCCTTAGCACTTTTTTGTGGAGAGCAAAAATTTTCTCCCATTCGGTTGGGTTTCTTTTTGTTTTGTCTGTTGTTTCTTTTGCTGTACAGAAGCTTTTTAGTTTGATGTAATCCCAGATATTTATGTTTTCCTTCATTTTTTGCCAGCTGTAGAAGTGTCCAGAAACAGATTTCTGAAGTATAATTCATGGAGGGTTTTGCCCAAGTTTTTCTCTATGTATTTCATTGTTTCAGGTCTTTTATTCAAGTCTTTTATCCATTTTGAGTTGGTTTTTGTACATGGTGGGAAGGTGTCTTGGTTCATTTTTTTGCATGTTTTGGTCCAGTTTTCCCAGCACCATTTATTGAAGAGGCTGTCCTTATTCCAATGTAAGTTTTTCATTCCTTTATATTAGTTGACTATATATGTGTGGTTTTATTTCAGGGCACTCAATTCTATTTCATTGGTCTGATTGTCTGTTTTTGTACCATACTGGTACCATTCTGGTACCTGCTGTTTTAATTACTATGGCTTTGTGGTATAATTTGAAGTCTGGAATAGTAATACCTCTGTTCTCTGTATTTTTGGTCAGGAGGCTTTTTGATATTCGAGGTCTTTTGTTATTTCATATGGATTTCAGTGATTTTTGTTCTATCTCTTTAAAGAATGTCATTGGAATTTTTACAGGGATTGCATTGATCTGTAGATTGCTTTGGTAGGATGGTCATTTTGATGATGTTAATTCTTCCAATCCATGAGCAGGGAATGTCTTTACATTTCTTTATGCCTTCTGTTAGCAGTGTTTTAAAGTTTTCTTGGTATAGTTCTTTCACGTGTTTTGTTAGGTTTATTCTCAGGTATTTAATTTTTTTTTTTTGGTGCAATGGTAAATGGTTTTTTTTTTTTAATTTCTTTGGAAAGGCAACATTTCTAAGCTAAGGTTTGCAGATGTGCTTCAGGCTTGCAGACAAAGCCAGTTATTCCTCACGGTAAGGTCACTATGAGCATTCAGTGAAGTAAACTCATGACAACACTTCTAAAAATGATCAATTCAGTGGTTTAGTGGGATGAGGGGAGGATTAGATAACCATGAGATTCACCTACTGATCTCTAAAAGTCGAGGTTCCCTGAGAAGTTAGATGAAGTATTCCCACTGACTTTCAAAAGAAAGTTGTTGATTCCCAATCATTATATAGTCATTACTAAATGTACTACTAAGCCACACAAACTCCCTAAGTACAGGGTGTGCTGAGAGATTTCTGATATAAAAGTATACAATTCAGAATCTTCCCCCAGGTATGGCTATATTGTGGATATGTTTAAATATATAAGTGTGTGTGTGCGCACGCAGGAAGTAGTAAGCATTTTTCTATGTATAGGCCTGTTATTTTCCATAAGAAATATTATAAGGATTTATTATATTATCCAAATTATATATTATCCTATATATATATATATATATATATATATATATAGCATCCAAATTATAATTTGGATAGTGTCATATTCACTGTTTCTAATTTTTTGGTAATAAATGTAGGAAGAAAAATTTCAGTCATAAAATATTATTCAACTGCATCATTTTAAGTGGTTATGAGATTTCATTACATCGATACACCTTAAGTTATAATACGGCTTTTGTTTATTCTCATTGTTTTGCTATTATAAGCACTGGGCAGACTTTTCATTGGCATCTGTTATAGAAGTGGTCTGTGTTTAATGGAAGGTAAAGTGATTCCTGCCTTTATAATAATTCCATGTCTGTGTGTGGTTTGGGGAGGTTAAAGTGAAGTTTTAAGATAAAATTGGGCTTTATCTCAGTAATTGCCTCCTGCAGAAATATAGCTGGTATTCTTAAGGTCTTACTCATTGATGGCAAAAACAAAAAACTGAGTAACCTTCTGGTCAGCACCTTAGATAAAATGTCAGTGTACTGAACTTAGTATCTATCTGAAAAATAGATGCAAAACATAGGTATATTATCTTGCTGTCCTTTAAAAATAGGAGATTGGGGAGTGCTTATCCAATCTCAATAAATTTACCAGAAAGTCTATGGCAGAGTCATTCAAATCCCCTAAGCGCAGGGTATGCTGAGAGATGTCTGGTATAAAAGTACAAAATTTAGACTCCACCCAGGTTATGGCTATATTGTGGGTATGTGTAAATATGTGTGTGTGTGTGTGTGTATACTTGCCCAGGTTTTGACTTTTAAGGTGAAAGTTTTGAGCTTTTTCTTTCAATTTTGTTGCCATTTAGAACTAAACATGAAGAAACTATCTTCAGTTTAGCAATCAAGCTGTTTCTTAAATCTGCTTGCACACTAGAATGATTAGTTCACAAATGGAACAAAAAGAAGGGTTGGAGGGAATGAGAGTAAGAGCATAAGAATGTTTCTTTCCCTAAGAGGCAGTTAGAAAAATTCAGGAAGCAAAATCAAGAAGCTAAAGAGTATGTGTGTGTACACACAAGAGAGATGGAAGGGAGTTCAAGAAGCTGCACAGGAGATGGTGAGATTGAGTGATGAGTGGTAGAAAAATCCAATGGAATATGGCAAACATATAAGCCCACCTTCACCCCCACTCTTCACACAAAATATGATAAAGAATACGGGTGGGGAAAAGTTTGTTCAGACAAAAGTTTGGTTACCTGTGGCGGTGAGTTTGGTCGAGCAGCCTTGACATTACTGGAGATGTACCCAGTTACCTGCTGTAGAAATATTAAATGTTTGCAAACTTGAATTCTTTAATTTCATAAATGTCTGCATTTGACTTGTAGTTGCTTCTGGCACACATAGTATGAGAGACAAAATAATATTCCCAACAAGATCTCCCTTTCTGATACTCTAGAATTTAAAATGTGTTGTCTTACCTGGTAAAGGAAGCTTTGCATATGTGATTAAGGTTTGAACTTTAAGTTGATGAGATTATTCCAACTGTCCAGATGGGTCTAATCTTATCACATCAGAGGACCTTCTCAAGCTAGGTTAGATAGATGAGAGGGAATAAGAGGGAGAGACCCAAGGTTCCAGACAGGCTTGACCCAGCATCGCTGACTTTGAAAATGGAGGAAGGGGTCCTGACTCATGGAACATGAGCAACGTAAGAAACTGAGAAGGACCCTCAGTTAAGAGCCAGGCAAGTAAGTGGGGGTCTTAGCCCTATACCCACAAGAAACTAAATACTGCCAGTAAAAAGACATGGAAGCAGTCACAATCCATCACAGAGGACACAAGAGAACAGGCACAGAGACACAAGCTTATTGATAACTAGTAGGAATTTCTCCCAAAATTGGCCTTCCTCCTAATTCAGAATTAATACTTGTCTGAGATGAGATGGCCCTCAGATAAACTTGACTTCAAAGTCCTCTGGAGTATTTGGTCAATAGTTATTTTATGACCAAGCACACATATTTGCCCTCTTTAGGCTATTAAATGAATTCAGGGGAAATGCCATGGTTATTCTTGCTAGTTTCTAATTTCTCTTCTCTTTTTTGTTTTGTCAAATGGGGCAGATAAGGCATGAAAAATTGTAGTCTTTAATTGCTGTCTTTTCCCAATCAAAAGTCACCCTATCAGTTTATGCACTGGGGAGAGAGACTAAAAGAGCTCCTCCTAAAGTTTTACTTCCTCATTTGGGTGTTGTGTGACTGAAATCTGAATGTAAATGACAATTTTTGCAACTCACCTTCTTCTGAAAACCCAAGAGAGTTCTGAGCTCTTTCAGGAATGGTTTCTTCAAAGGGCAAGTGTCTTTTCCAAAATAATTATTTTAAAAATTGAAAATTTTTCGCCATTTAAACAGAAACTTTCTCGGGGGAAAACAAAAATTTGGTGATATCACACATGCCCTTCAAAGTACTAATTTTGTATTCACACCCAATTTCCTTTTTTATAGTTTGTCTTCATTAAAATAAAATTTAGGATCAGGGCTGGTGGCACACACCTGTAATTCCAGCTATTTGGGAGGCAGAAACTAGGAATCACTTGAGTCCGCGGGTTTGGGACTACCCCAGGCAACACAGCAAGACTTAGTCTCAAAAAAAAAAATAGCTGGGCATAGTGGTGTGTGCCTGTAATCCCAGCTACCTGGGAGGCTGAAGCTAGGGATCACTTGAGTTCACGGGTTTGGGACTACCCCAGGCAACACAGCGAGAATTAGTATCATAAATAAATAAATAAACAAATAAGTAAATAAATAAAATTTAGTGGTGATGATTGTGTTAGGGGTATAAAAGGATGATTTAATAACTCTATTTTGGTCTACAGACATCTGAAATATTCAACTATAGTCATCATTATTTTCATACCATTTTCTGTGTTCTTTTTATTTTCTGCTTTCCCTTTTTCATTTTTTATTTTAGATTTTTTATGTCACTTTTAAAGGTAGGGGGAACTATGATATCAAAACTAGAGAAAGATATTACATGAAAAGAAAATCAGAGATATCCCTTCTGAACATAAACCCTAAAATCCTTGGCAAAAGTAGCAACTAATATCTAGCAGCATATTAAGAATATGACACATCATGATCACATAGGGTTTATTCCAGGAATTCAAAGTAAGTTCATCAGCCTAAAGTCAAGCAGTGTTACAGTCATCCTTGTAATGCTGCATAATATTTGGTAGTGTTAGCTAGCTAACCCATTTTGGTATCAACACCTTCAAGATTCCCTTTTCCTCCTTCTAAATCTTGTTTTAGAAAAGAATCAGAAAGTTGCTAAATGATTGCTAGAGTCAAATGTATTACCCCTACCAATAGTATTTTTATTTTATCAAAGAGCAGAACTGTAAGTGAAAAACCTATTCCAACATTAGAACTTAAGGCACAATGAGCAGAAAAGCATTTACTTAAGTATGCAAGGAACTCCATACTTAAGTATGCAAGGAACTCCATCTCCTTGAAGCTGCATCATTTCAGTAACCATTTGTAAGGCCACAATAATTTCTCTTTGAGCTCTCTGAGTTCTAAGTTAGAGCTTCCCCAAACTTTCCCTCATTTAGTGTTGATAACCAGAACTTTAACTGAAGTTGTTTTCACTCTCTTGCTGTAGACACCCAAGGAGAAGAGGAAGAGAATGGACAAGTCAAGGAAAGGTGAGTCCTAACCCTAAACAGATATGTTCCCCAGAAGTTCTATAACTTGCACTGGCTCGATTCTGAGCCATGTTGAAACCACAGTAAACACAGATTAGTGGAGAGGAAAAGAAAAATAAAACTGGTTAGGATCAGGAGGAAAATGTCCTAGTTATAAATGGATGGCAGGTGACCAAGGGCATGGCAAGCTCAGTCATGGTCAAATAGAAAAATCAATAACAAAGGGATCTGATGTGATGAACATGGGCTGCACCTTATTCATCCTGGCAGCCCAGAGCCTAGCACAGTGTCTAGGCTAGTAGGTGCCCAACATGATGAAGTGAAGAGATGAATAGATGAGGAGTGACAATAAGTTCCTATTGGGCTCAATATTTTTTATATCTGATGTGCCCTCTGTGTTTGGAATGTTCTGTTACCTATTTGTTTCATTTTTCAGATCTTGATTCTGTCATCATTCTCTTTAAAAGCCTTTCCCAAACAAGATTATGTTGGTCTGTTATAATGTCATGTGGACCTCTGGACTTTTTCTTCACAACACAAGACTATGCTTCCATATTTGTGTGATTGTATTATTAAACACTATTAAACTAAACTCCATAGAGGGAAGGTCTGAAATCAGGTCAGGGCATAAGCCACCAACCAACAAGCCACAGGAAAACTATTTCTTTAAAAGTGGCTTCTTCCTCCCAGTTTCCCTCACCTACATGTAGCAGTTGCCAAACAAAAGCAGTTCAAACAACAGGGTTTTATTAACAAGGAAAATTAACCAGGAAAACAAAAAAATCCTTAATGCCACAAGTGGCCAGTTATTTCACCCAAATCACCATTTAGTCCAAAAGTCCCAAAGACATGAAGGTTTGCCCCTTCAAACCTGAGGTAGGCGTTTTTGCAAAGTCCAGTCTTTCTCTAGTGTCTTCTCTTCGCTTCTTCTCCAGTGTTCCATGCTACTCCACTTCTCCAAGGCTCTTCAGACTTTTGCCACAATCGCTGATATACAAATCAGCTTTCCAAATCCCTGGCCATCTCCAGGTACCAGCTCACTATGCCGCCTTGCTGCGGTGCCACGCTCTCCACACTGGTCACTCTTCTACTGGTCACCATGACTCTTGCCACCTCCAGCTCACTCTTCAGGGGGTTTCCCCTGACTAGGCCACATGGACCTGTTCTCACAGTCCTCCATTCTCATCTCCTCCTTTTTTTTTTTCTCTCCTCGCTCTTTGCTTTTATCTGCTTTTGGCACTTCTCTTTCTTCTCACACATTTTTCTCTCAGATCCCACACACCAGGATATTTTGGCACCAACCAATTTTCAACTGCATCACTACTCTATATCAGGTTCATATAACTTTAGCTCATCTTTGTGCCCTCAGTGAAGAGCCTGGTTACAGAGACCACAGAGTGCCTGCGCTCACCCGCACCAACTAGCTATAATATGTTCACAGTTGGTAACCAGAGTGCTGAGATGTTGCCTGCACTGACTGGCGTGGCCTAGAAATCGTTCAGATGAGCCTACAAAGGGAATGTAATGAAATCAACACAGGGCAGGGACAGGCCCAGATAAAACTGAAGGTTAACTGAGCACTTCTCAACCTTGCTTTCAATAGTTTGTGTCCTCTCCTTGTTATTGCAGTACCCCCAGTGTTCTGTCACAGAAATCTAGAAAGTGAAATCAAATCTGTTGTAAATTTTTACTCACTTTTTTCTTCTGTCTTTCCAGTGCAGAATACCACGTACCTGAAAGTTCTAATGAAGCTCATTGTCTTGCTAACATTCAGAAGACAGCCACAGACGACAAAAGTGCTACACATTTTTAATTGAAGAGCAAAATCTATATGACAATCCATTTTTTATACACTTTTCAAGTTTTTGGCTGGCCTTTTTTCTTATGTCTCTAAACATTTCAAAAGGCAAGAAAATGCTACCATTAGTCATAGTGGGGCCTCCAAGATTTCACCAGATGAAACACCCTTCCTGTACTGCCAGTTCAGCTCCCATGCAGAAAGCAGACTTAATCTACTTCTCATTTCAGAGCACCCTCATGGACCAAATCAGTCTCTCTTGTTCCTGGGTTGGTGACAGTTTTGAAGACTAACACTTGTTTCAGATTCCGACTCTTTTCTTCATTTTGTAAGCTATGTTTTATGCAGAACTCCCACTGGAGTAGTGAATTCCACTCACTCTGAACTTAAAGGTAGTGCCCCATTTCATCTAGCGTAGCTGTGATTGAACAACTTCTGACCTTCAGTCTGGGTGGGACTCATATATTTATATAACTGGCTTTGTATTGTTACACTGGCTTTGTAACCCTGTACGGTATAGTTTTACACTGACTTTGTAGTATTGATATTAATGTCTTGACATATAAAGTGTCCAATGATAATGTAATTGCTATGCCTTGAGAAAAGTCCACCATCTGTTCAGGACTTCTTTTCCCACTGTGAGGGTCAGTAAAGGAAGTGGTTTTGTGTCCTAACAATAAAGAGCAGACTAACATAAAAACTGGGGAACTAAAAGAGCTAGAAGTGGATGCAGCTCTAGATCCAAACCCCATTTCTCTCTGGGCTCTTGCTAATATTCAGGAGGATCCACCTGCCCAATAAGCTATTGCTAAGCCTTAGCAGAGAGCATTGTACATTGTGAGTTCTGCTTGTAAAAACTGACTGGAAAGTGGGCCTGGATCTCTGCAAGAACCAATAGGGAGGTCATAATACTCCAAAAAGAGGGGGGGAGGGGAGTCTTGTAAAGTAAGGATGCAACTGTATGTCCATCTGTCCAGTCCTCTGGCAAGCCTTGGGACAAACCATAGATGGACAGTATGTACAAATGTATTAAGAAAATAATAGTGTCCTGGTTGACTGATGAGGGGTTTTGATAATACAGAAGTTGTCATGATGTTTCATCTGACTAGAAGCAGGGTTGGGGAGAGAGAGTCATCATCTTGATTGTGGGAGTTACAGGTGTCTTAGAACTCTTTCAACTAATGACTGAGAGAGGAAGAGCTTGAGTGGAATTAGGAGGACCTGAATGTGAATCAGGAGGAGGCTGGGTTAGCCAACAGATGTCTGAAGAAGACATTGGCTGATCCAGAGTAACATTAGCAAATGTGGACTGGCTCTGTGCCATTCTCAACTCCAGAAAATTAGGCACCAAAGAGGACTAAACAAGCCTAGTAGGAGAGACTTAACAGAGCCTGTCTCTAAGGCAACATCACTAAGGAATGGAGCACTTGGTTCAAAATGAGAGAAAAGTGTGGGAGACCCAAACTGCAGAAATAGTTCTAATTCTAGGCAAAGGTACCTCAAAGGCTGCAGACCACTGTGCAGGCCATGCTTGTCCCTGAATATTGCCATTTGTCAGCTGGGTCCTGCCCTGGCCTTCACAAGGTTCTAAGCATCTTGCTGGTTACTCATGTTTTGAACAACATAGTTCTCAGTAAATTTGTGCTTAATTGATTCAACGCTCCATTTTCTAGTACCACTTCTACTGTTTTTCTAGTTCTACTACTCTACATTGTAGTCTGATGTCCTCCTGGTGCTCTCCCTTCCTCCAATGTCTGTCTGGCAGCCCCCTTCCCCAGTCACCCCGGCTAGAAGCCCGACTCATCCCAAGCCCTTTTTCCTGTCCTTTCCTCTAACCACCCTACAAGAAAGGGAGGTTTTCATATACATGTTGATCTCAGCAGTGAGACCTTTGGGGAAAAAATCATATAAGGAAGGTAGTTTCTAGGGACAACTGGGAAATTTGGAGTCAAGGAGGGGGATAACTGCTTTTCAGTTTGTAGCCTTTTATACTGTGTAATTTTAAAATTGTGTGCTTGTATGTATATTAAACAAACGCTTATGTAAAAATATCCCTTGAAAATAGTTTGATTATAGAACTAATGCATAGAACTACATTCTGTATTTGAAAGTTGCCAAGAATAGATCTTAAAAGTTAGTACAGCAAAAAAATTTTAACTGAGGATTATGGGTATTAAATAAATGTATAAAGATAATCATTTCACAATATACATGCATATCAAATTATGTTGTGCACTTAAAACAAATAGAATGTTACATTTCAATTATTTCCTAATTTAAATATATGTCATGTAAGAAGAAAAAGGAAAATTCTGGGGAAAAAATACCTGCCAAGGCTCTGTGAGGGCAGAGATGTCAAACTTCTCCACCAATGAATCCCAGGCACCTAAGATAGTATTTCAAAATATCTGTTTTAGTATGGAGATTTCTCAAGATAATAAAAATAGATCTACATATGATTCAGTAATTGCACTTATAGGTATAGACCCAAAGAATACCAAAAACCCCACTAATTTGAAGGAACATACACACTCCTACATTAATTGCAGCACTATTTACAGTAGCCAGTTGTGAAAAGACCTTAAGTGTTCAGGACAGAGGAATGGCTTAGAAAAAAATGTGTATATGCACAATAGAATATAAATCAACTATATATTTTTAAAAAAGGGGCTCTTGTCATTTGCAACAACATGGATGGAATTGAAGGGGCTTGTGCTAAGTGAAATAATTTAGACAGAAAAGACAAATTGCAGATGGTTTAATTAATATGTGTACTACAGAGAAACAAGACAAAGGTTCAGAAAAAAAAAAACAAGAAACCCTTGACATCTGACTTTGAAATTGAGACAACCAGTAGGGAGGGTGATGGATGGGGGAAGCAGGAGAGCAAGTGGGTGAACCCACCAATGAATCATGATGGAGGATTAGCTTTGGTGGTGGCCATGTGTGAAAACATGTGTTTGTAGAGGTTTGAACCCTAAGACAAATAGGATGCTATAAATCAACATTACCTCAATAAACATAATTGGTGAAGAAATCTGTTTAAAGATTAAATGGTACATTAATATACACTCTGATGAAAACATCTCTCCTATATATGTTAAATTCTCCACAAATTCAGTATCCCAAGTTTGGGAGAAAGAAAGGCAAAAAAAATTGAAGTCACTAGATAAAATAACAGTACGAACTGACATCACTGTAGGTGTTTCTGTCCTCCGAGGCACTCCTCAAATCCTTTCAACTCAGCACCCTATTTTGTCCTTGTCATGCAGGGGACTAGATAAAAAACACATTGTGTTGATGAGGAAACAGGTACAAATTATTTAAAGCAATTTGCCATACATCGGTCTCTCACTAACTTGTGAAGTGGCAGAACTGGAGGAAACATCACCCCTTTACCCTCTTTGTCTCCCACTACATGTTTTCTGGCCACAGAAGAGACAGCATTTAGGTTAGCTGCTGGTTGAGGCCTCCACTACATCTTACACTACCTCAGCCCTCTGGGGCCTCCAGAGGATCCATCACTGAGTTTTCAGGAAGATTTTCATTGTCTCATAAGACCAGAAGTTGCAGATGAGGCACATGATGTGGCCAGTGACAATGAGTTTTTGATCAGAGAGAAAGAAAACTAAATCTACTGCCTCCAACTCCTCACTCTCTGGCCCTGCTTTTGCAATCTCTCCTCTTCCCTCGGCATTCTGAATCAAGTTTTGTCCATGCAGCTACCTCATTTCATTAGCAGAAGCTGGAGAGTGAAACATTATCCTGACTATTGCCTCCAATCTTTACCTCTGCACCTGCTGGCCGCCTCCACCTTCCTGTTACAGTGGTTATCATCAGGCTAGGAAAGGTCCCTCCAGCTTCAGTATCCATGGCCGTTTTTCTCATTCAGGCCCTATTTCCTCTCTCTAAGAACATGACAATCACCTCCAGGGTCTACCCTGTATTGTGCCTGAAACATCAAAGGCAATAGGAGATAACCTGTGAAAAGATCACCTCCCACACCTTTTTTTTAATTTTATTTTTTAATATAAAACCAGTCACACCTATAGAAAGTCTGTGAGAAAAGAAGCATAGTAACTCTAGAATATCATTATCTCATTTTTACAGTGACAGTATAATTTATGTGGTCCTAAAATTTTGTTTTGTCTATAATTGAAATAAGCTGTGTTATGACTGGAGTTACATGTTTATAACTGAAATCATTAATATAGAAGTGATACATTTATACATGAAAATTTTTTAAATATTTATTTTGTTCTTTAGATCACATCTCTGTGTTTATTGGGGCACCTCCCTCTCCCTCCTCCTTCTGGTGCCCTTTCCATTCTCTCAAACCCCATTCTTTGTTGTTTACTAGTTGTGCTAAGTCCATTAGTCTCTTTCCTATGGCAGTGTCCTTTCTCTGGGTGAGGGACTGTGTTATTGGATCCAGGCGAACCTTGCTGGTAGGTTTTCAGTCTTAAGTTTGTGTTGGGCGGCCAGTCTGTATTCATTTGTGATCTGTCCATGTTTTCTTGCTGCAGGCCGTCTTCTCCAATTCCATCTCTGCTGCTTTGCTGCTTTTCCTTATGGCTCTGTTGTGAGATTTAGGGGGTCTTGCCCCCAGCCAGTGTTGGTCTAGAAGTTTCTCTGTGAATACAGACATCTGTGAATGGCATTTGAAGATCATCTCCTCTGCCTCAGTTTGCAGTTTTGATGTGGGGTCAATTACCCCATCTTTGGTCTTTATTTCCTCTCCTGTAGTATGGCAAGGGGGTGTTGCTCTCCTTGAAGGCATCTCCAAAATGAGGTCCCATGTCTTCCCGGCCCGTTGAGCACATAAGTGCACATGGTGACACCGTGTCTCTACAGTTGTTTCTCTTGTCTACATGCACTGATTCTCTCAGTTGTCCATCTGCTGTGTCCATCTGAGGCCTGTGGGCTGGATTTTTGCATAATCCCTCACTTATTCTATGATGGGGTTTGTGTTGCGCATGTTCTTGATCCTCTGAAGTTTAGCTGGAGTGAGAATGAAATGGAAGGGGCTCCTCCCAACACCCTCATACTCCCCCACCCCACTTGCCCCTGCACCGGTACCTTCCTGCATGGAGGTGGCCCAGATGGCTGAGCCTGCACCCTCCCATGCTCCCCTTGGGCTAGGAGCAGAGGGCAACATGGCTGCGCCAATCTGGGCTGCAGATGGCTGCCCTGTGCAGCAGCCACCCACTGGTGGGTGGGGTCTCCATCACCCCCACCCCATCCCCCCTCCAGGGCTCACCCGGCTCGGAGGGCTTACCCAGGAACCTTGACCCCCTTTGCGCCCCGCTGGCAAGGGAACTCGGATGGCTAGGGACCCATGCAGGCATGCAGGTAGCCCTCAGCTGGCTGCCTGCTGGTGAGTGGGACTCAAGTCCACCTCCCAATCCTTTTCCCCAACCACACAGGGGCAACTAATCTCCAATGTCTTTCCATAAGTACGATATATATATAGCCCATGCATGTGTTGCCTATCGAGGCTATAAATTGGGCTGGTTTTGGTGTTTCCCAAAAGACAGATAAAGTTTAACTGTTTTGCTTTATAGTTACATTAATCTAGTTGCTTTTCAGATTCCAAAGTATTGCCTCCTTTCGTATTCTTGTATATTTTTACATTTTTTTCATTTAAATTAAAATAATGGTAATTATTTCCTTTAGTTTTAGTGGAATTTCAGAAAATAATGAAGTTGAATATGTGAATTTATTCTACTATCTTATCTGGAACTCCACCAATCAAAATTTTCCAAGGCTCTATTTTCAACTGCCTTCAAACTAAAATCCAAAGTCACCGACAGTATAGCTCAAAATTATTTTAATAGTAGCCACAATATGGCTACTACTCACTCCTGAAATACAGCTGGCATTATCTAGGTCATTTTTATTTCTACTCCCCTGTGTCCCTAGAATATTTCTACCCACCTCTTTCTGCTTATTGGAGAATCTTGTTCATCACTAAAGACTGGCTCTAATACCACAATCTATTTTCAGCCACATACTTCATTGCCCAGAGTTGACACCATATCCGGGGATCACAAAATACCCCTTCTAGCAATAATTCACTCCTGTCCCAACACTTTTCCCATGCCACCAAGCACCATGATTCTAGTCATAAAGGGAAGATCAGAGTTTCCCAGGGGCAACTTCAAGGTACCCAGTTAGCAAGCGTTATTATTTTGTGTAAAACCTTAATCCTAAATCTCTTGGTCTGGGCCGTTTCATGCTCTACATGTGCCCTTCTCCTAACCATCCTGCTCTGCTCTCTCCCGCCTGGCTGTCTCCAGTCGTAGCCATGTCACTTAGACCTGACAGACAGTTCCTCTTCCGAGGGTCCAACTTTGCCAAGTGTGACTTGGGTTTGCTCCCTAAAAAAGCTGTCTCTGGTCATCCAGAATAATCATCCCCTTACCCATCTCAGCTTCATAGCCCTTTATTTCAAAGCATTCACATCACCAGCACTTCCCAGCCATCAGGTAGCAGAATTACAGAGTACATGGCTTTGTACAGAAGGTAAAGGTGTGCTCCAAATCTACCCTTCAATTTTAGTAGTAGACGTCCATATTAACTAAACGAAAGCTTGTCATTCCAAGCAATTTTATAATTTTAGAACTTACAAGAAGTCAAATAGTCTGTGGCCTTCATGGGAGATGGGAACTAGAGACCACAGGAATTGGGAATCACAAAGTGACAGCTCACTTAAGGATGGTGGGTTAAAGTAGACAGGAAAATGTTTTTTTTACAGAAACATTTCTGAATCTTGCTACATTGTGACTTTGTCAGCATATAACAAAACATCTCAAATTATGTAGGTATTTATCTCTGCCTTTGTCATTTCCCATAAAAATATTTTCCTGCAAGCAGTGTACAAATAAGCGTTAAGAATAAAAAACTGAATATAGCAAAGTAAACAGAAAGAATATGAGAATTGGTAATTTTTCACATCTAATGAAGTATGTAATATTCCACTTTTCTGAAATTATTTCCTATTACACTTTCAATTATAGTGATAAATAAATTTTAATTAGTGGATGAGGGGAGGGAAGTATAGCTTTATATTTGTAGAACTTTCTTTTCATAGAGTCTAAATGAGAACCACAGAGTTGGAAAAATCATAAATATTGTACCTTAAGTCAAGGCTGCCTACTAGTGTTATTTATAGAGAAAAGTAAATACCCTAGCCTTTCTCCCCTGGTACCACTTAGGATATTTCCCTTTCACATCTTCACAAAAACAATGATGTACCATTTTATAAACTGGTATAACTTTACAAAATTAGAGTAATTCTTAAATGCTTAAATTATGTCAATTTATTTCAGAAATAAAACTGTAATCCCCATTCAATACTATCTATGGCATGTGACTTCTGAGAACACATGGGTTTCCTAAATATAAAGAATATAGAGTAAAAGTCACTATGTTGTCTTCAGCTCCCACTATGAAATAAAGAAAGGAAGAAAGTATCCAATAAAGTCCTTCCATTTTTTGTGATGGCAAAGCTAGAGAATAGAGTGATTCAACAAACATCAAAGAGAACCAGGACCAGAACTCAGGTTTCCAATCTCCTGCTTTTGTCTTCCCAAGCCCTTCTACTCTTCTTGCTAGCTAGAAGAGCTGGGAAATGGGCATTAACAGTGTCTAATATAGTAAGAGCATGGATGTCAGGTCAGCAAGACCAGACCCCCAATATGGGTAGTATTGAAGCCAGGATCCCAACAAGGGCGTTATTAAAATGTAGGCATTGATACCATTAGCTGTGTCTGGAAAAATACAGAAGAGGCCTAAACAGGAAGAGTACTTTTACTTTGTTGCAAATTCAGGGTGTGGAAGAGAAAATGTATCACCTAGAGGGTAAGTAGACGGAAAGGAGCAGAGACAAAAAAGAGAGACTTAGGGCAAGGGAGAGACAAGCGTGAGCATGGCAGGCAGGTAAACAGTAGTCGGAGTGACCAGGCTGGGCAGAAGCCCCCTGGAAGAGTGAACTGGTGATGGCAAGGAGCCATAGTGACTGGTAGAAGAGTGACTGGTGTGGAGAGCGTGGCACTGCAGCAAGGTGGCATAATGAGCTGGTACCTGGAGATGGTCAGGGATTTGGAAAGCTGATTTGTGCATCAGCAATTGTGGAAAAAGTTTGAAGAACCTTGGAGAAGCATACCAATTTGGAATGTTGGAGAGAGAAGAAGAGAAAAGCTGGAGAAAGACTGAACTTTGCAATGTCCGCCTCAGGTTTGGAGGGGCAAAGGGGCACCATCTTGGACATGTCTTTGGGACCTTTGGGACTAAAAATGGTGACGACGGGGTAAGATAACTGGCCACTCGTGGCTTTAAGGGCTTTTTGTTTTCCCTGTTAATATTCTCTTGCAAATAAACGCAGTTGTTAAACTACATTTTGATAGGGTGTGCCCCCCCCCACTGTCTCCTGTTTAAGATTGCAGGTTTCAAGGACAGGTAATGTTGAAATGGGAGAATGACCTTAGCTGGAATTTCCCTTCAGGTGGATGCAGGGGGAAGAAAGAGGTGAAATTGATAGGGTGCGCTCCCCCGCATTGTCTCCTGTTTAAGATTGCAGATTTCAAGGACAGGTAATGTTAAAATGGGGGAATGACCTTAGCTGGAATTTTCCTTCAGGGGGATGCAGGGGGAAGAAAGAAGTGTAACAGATTTTCTGGAAGGTGGGAAATCAGGGTATATAAAGGGTGTGCAAACAAAGAGGAGGATTTGATTGGATTCTAGGCGATTGGATTGAGATTTTAAAATGGAGAGGAGATGGGAATCGGCCATCTTGTAAAGATGTGAGCCATGTGAGCTTGGCCATGTTGGCCACCGAGGGCCTGGAACCCTCGGCTGGCCCAGGCTGGCAGCATGTGTGCTAAGAATGCAGTTAAGGAGTTTGTAGATTTGAACTCCGTGTTGGAGTTTGTTTTGCTGAGTTTAACTTGTGTCTGCGAGAGGCTGTGCAAAAGTTAGGCCTGAGAAGAAAGTGAACTTTGCTGGTTTGACACCATGGAGTTTCTGCTACCTGAAGGTGACAAGGAGAAGACAGCGTGGAAGATAACGAGGAGCATTCAAAGGAACAAGTTTTCAAGCGTCTGGAGATGGACTCTGACTGGACATTGCTGAGACGATTAGGACTGAGAGACTGAGGATATTTTGGGCAATCTGGGAAAAGACTTTGGACAATATTGGGAAAGGTTTTGGACAATGTTGAAGTATTCTGAGTCTTACATGTTTCTTTTGTAGTTATTAGGATAATTAGAAATCACTTTGTTAGAAATAAATTAGTCTGCACTGCACTGATAGTCTTACATTGGGTTGGTATTTTGGTTGAGAAGGCTGGGGATGGTGGTAAGAACCCACGAGCTGAAAGTTTAAACTGTGTTTTAAAGTTTTTCTTTTCTGCAGTTTTTGGAGCTGAAAGCAGAGAGCAGTTGGCTGGCTTTTGCATATCAATGGTAAAGGTGATCAGTGAAAATGTTAATGAAGAGTGTGTAGCCTGCTTTGTAGAGAGTAGCAGGCAAATAAGAGTATCTAGTTAAGATTAAAGGTGGATGCAAAGGAACTGCTTGGGAGAGAGAAGCAAGCAGATAGTGGTAAACAGTTAAGTAAAGTCAAAAAGTCTCTTTTTTGCCCAATTTCAAAATAGTCAAGGTGAAACATTTCCTGGAAGGCAGGAAATCAGGGTACATAAAGGATGTGCAAACAAAGAGAAGGATTCGATGCAGATTCGAATATGGAGACTGGATAGAGAGAGAGGTTCAGTGGGGGAGAGATGGGAATCGACCATCTTGTAAAGATGTGAGCCATGTGAGCTTGGCCATGTTGGCCTCCGAGCCCTCGGCTGGCCCAGGCTGGCAGCATGTGTGCTGAATGCAATTAAGGAGTTTGCAGATTTGAACTCCGTGTTGGAGTTTGTTTTGCTGAGTTTAACTTGTGTCTGCGAGAGGCTGTGCAAAAGTTAGGCCTGAGAAGAAAGTGAACTTTGCTGGTTCGACACCATGGAGTTCCTGCTACCTGAAGGTGACAAGGAGAAGAGCGTGGAAGACAACGAGGAGCATTCAAAGGAACATGTCTTCAAGCATCTGGAGATGGACTCTGTCTGGACATTGGTGAGATGATCAGGACTGAGGGACTGAGGATTTTGGGGCAATCTGGGAAAGGACTTTGGACAATACTGAGAAAGGTTTTGGACAATGTTGTATTCTGAGTCTTACATGTTTCTTTTGTAATTATAGGATAATTAGAAATCACTTTGTTAGAAATAAATTACTCTGCACTGCACTGATAGTCTTACATTGGTTTGGTATTTTAGTTGAAAAGGCTGGGGATGGTGGTAAAAACCCACGAGTGGAAAGTTTAAACTATGTTTTAAAGTTTTTCTTTTTAGGTCTAAAAAAGGGAAAGAAAGCAGAGAGAAGCTGGTAGCTGATGTTTGCATATCAATGGTAAAGGTGATCAGTGAAAATGCTAATGAAGAGTGTGTAGCCTGCTTTGGAGAGAGAAGCAGGCAGATAGCTGTATCCAATTAAGGTTAAAGGTAATTGCAAAGGAACTGCTTGTAGCCTGCTTTAAAGAAAGAAGCAAGCAGATAGCTGTAAACAGTTAAGTAAAGACAAAAAGTCTCTTTCACCCTGTTTCAATTTGACTGGCAACTAATTGCTACTCGCTGGTGGTACAAACCTGAGGGAACCAGGGTGGCAGAAGCCACATTTTGAATGTGGCTTGTTGGTTGAAGGCTTCTGCCCATTTTGACCCGATTTCAACACCACTGTTGTTGACATGTGATATGTGATTATCTCATATCTCTGATTCTCACATTCATTTGTGTAAAAGAGTTAATCTTTTTCTAGAACATAGGCCCAGCACAGTTAGAATAAAGGCTAATTTCAGATATAAGAGGTCATAGAAAAAAAATAGGGAGTAGCTCCCTTGCTGCCAAATGATAAAACACTTTCTTAATTTCATATTTACAAACCAGAGCTGACACCTGAAGTATAACTATTAGAACATGCCAGAGTATGGCTGCCAGTTCAGCTGGTAACACAAACTAGTTACATGCTGTTTCCACCAGTCTACTTGCTACTTTTTAACTGCACATCAAGTATTTGCCCTCAAGCTTCAGGCCTCACAACTTCTGTAAGAACTGTTGAACTGTGCCCAATTGCTGGGAAAACATTTAAATTCATCCCATTAAAATCATTTAAAAAAATAGTTCTAACAATTAAATCAGTCCTCTCATACTTTCTTCCTTCCCCAGTTTTCAATTTATTTGTTGAACACTCTTGGAGTCCATCTTGGAGTTACATTGGAGATCCTCATTGTCAACTGAAAAAGCAAGGGGAAAGAATGTTTCTTTTAACGTTAAAATAAGTCATGCTCTGTATCCCAACCAGTCATCCATTTTAACAATTTTGAATATCCTCAGGGTTTAAAGAGCCTTTACTGGGGTGAAAAATGTTGTAGAGAGACATAAAGAAACAAGATGGTAAATCAATGAAAACTTTTAAGAACTTGCATTTTTCCTGAGCAATTGCTTTATTCAGCACTTACCAGAAATAATTGACCTCAGGAAATAAAGGTAAGATATGAAGAAAATGTTGCATCAATGTGTTAGATATTAGAAAAAGTTGTTTAGAAAAGGTTCCCAAGCCCACCTTAGAGAATGATGTCTTATCATTTTCATTATCTCCTACATCATCATCTTCATAACTTTTAATCGAACATGCTACATGTTTGGCATTTCATTAAACAATTTACATACATTATCTTGGAAAAAATTTTTTCTTGTGCCAAAAGGAAAAGAGACCACTTCATCTTGTAAAAGTTTAAAAACTTTTACAGGAGAACCAAAAGGAAAGTGTAGTGAAGTAAGAGAGTGTATGAATTTAAAGAAAGATGAGAGCAGAACAGTAAAGAACAGTTGTGTTTGGAAAAGAGTGCAAATGTATGATTTGAACCTAAATTGTTCTTTTCTAATACACGGATTCTTTCATGAACAGAAGACTGCTGGCAAAGCAGTGGAAGTAGAATTTAATTCCTAGAACCTAAAGAGAGTCCATATAATGCACAGCATGGTTAATATAACAATAGGACATTACATATTTGAAAGTTGCTAAATGTAAATCTTGAAAGCTGCCATCTTGAGGAAAAAATTCTTTTCAGTGTATTGGGAGAGCTATTTACTGGACTTATTCTGGGAATCATTTCCCAATACATACAATATTGAACTTTTATGCTGTACATCTGAAATAATATGTCAATTACACCTCAGTGGAAATGAGACCAAGAAGGAGAGGGAATAGCCACATGCAGACATAGATGTTTGAGCATCATGGAGTTTTCTAAAGGAGTGCATAGATTTTTGAGGAAACCAGAGTATTGTCACTCAGCTTATTATCTGATTCATGTTTAGCAGGAAGATGGAGTCAGTCCTAACAGAGATCTAGGAGATCTGCCATGGGTGGCATGTGCAGTTCCTATTTCTAGCTGTCTAGAACTTTCTGTTCTATATAACAAAATGTTCCTGATTGATATATCACAGAGAAAAAAAAACCTAGTTTACCAAAGGCACAATCAATAATTTCATATCAATCTCTTTCTCACTCTGGTTTCATGTTTGGTTTAGAACGTCTTTGCGTGCTCATCTCCTCTCCTATTATAGGAAGATTCCTTCAAGCAGCTGAGAGAGCAGGCCACAGGGAGCATCGTCTTATGTTGTCCAGAGCATCTTTTAGATCCAGGAGAAATATCCTCAATAGGGTACTGATGGGGTTTGTTTGGATCAAAAGTAATCCCTAAACCAATCACCACAGCCAGGGATTTTTGACCTTCTTAAATAGGCACAAGGATTGTCCTCTCTTCCTACCTCCCCTAACTAAAATACAGGAAATGGGGAAAGGTGTTATGATGGATGCTGTTGGTGCTCTACCTAGCACCCCTTCCCCTGACCAAAGCAGCGTCCTCCAGATGCTGTGACTACTGACTGATAAAACCCACAGCTTCTCTCTCTCTTTCATACTTGCGCTTGGCTAGACAGAAATCTCCCTCTTTGATGCTATGTTTATTTAAAATTTAATAATACTCAACGTGAATATTTTGTATTAATTTTTTTTTGAGACTAGGTCTCATTTTATTGCCCAGGGAACCGCAGGCTCATGTTGCCCGGAGTACCATGGACTCAAGCAATCCCCAGCCTCAGCTTCCCAGGTAGCTGGGATTACAGGCATGTGCCACCACACCCAGCTATTTTTTTTAAATACAATTCTATTTTGTTCTTTAGGTTACAACCTCTCTGTTATATATTTTTCCCCCTCCCTCCTCCCTCTGGTGCTCCTTCCATTCTCTCACACCCCACTCTTTGTTGTTTATTAGCTGTGCTGAGTCCATTAGTCTCTCTCCTATGTGTCTTTTCTCTGGGTGAGGGACTGCGTTGTTGGGTCCAGGCGATCCTTGCTGTTAGATTTTCAGTCTTAAGTTTGCACTGGGTGGCCAGGTTATATTCCTTTGTGATCTGTCCATGTTTTCTCCAGTCCTCTCCAATCCAATCCCATCTCTATTGCTTTGCTGCTTTTCCTTATGGCTCTAGTGTCGGACTTTGGGGGTCTTGCCTCCTGCCAGTGTTGGTCAAGAAGTTTCTCTGTGAGTTCAGGCTTTTGCAAGTGGCCTTTGAAGATCATCTCCTCTGCTTCAGTTTGCAGTTTTGATGTGGGGCCCATTATCCCATCTTTGGTCATCCTCTCCTCTCCCATAATGAGGGGAGGGTGTGTTGCTCTCCTTGAATATATCTCCAAAATGAAGACCCAGGTCTTAGCCTAGAGAGCGCAGAAGTGCACTTGGTGACATCGTGTCTCTACTGTTGTTTTTCTGGTCTTACATGCACTGGTTCACTTGGTTGTCCATCTGCTGTGTCCAGCTCAGGTCTGTGGGCTGGACTTTTGCCTGGTCCCTCACCCGTTCTATGTTGGGGTTGGTGTTGCACATATTCTGGTTCCTCTGAAGTTTAGCCAGAGTAAGAAGTAAGAGAGAGATGGAGGGGCCCTCCCACTACCCCCCACACCCCACCCCTTGCCCAGCGCTGGAAGCTCCCAGCACAGGAGAGGGCCGGCTGGATGACCGTCGCTCACCCTTCCATGCCCCCCGGTTTCCGGGGGCTGGGGGCCACACGGCTGCAAGTGGCTGCTGGTGCACAGCCACCCGCTGATGGGTGGGGCCTTCTTACCCCACCCCGTCCCTCCTCCCAGGGGACTCACCGGAGAGGCCCGACCCCCCTCGCTCCCCGCTGACAAGGGAGCTCCCGGAGCCAGGACCCAGGCCGCAGGCAGCCACCTATCTGCCTGCCCAGCTATTTTTTGAGACTAGATCTTGCCCCGGGTGGGACTCGAACCCACAGACTCAAGCGATTCCTATTCTCAGCCGTGCTCTAGGGCTGTGCTTAAAGGCTTGCACTACCATGCCCGGCTTGTATTAATTTTTATTTAAAATATGGCATTAAGATAGCACTCATCATCTGCCTTACCCTTGAAGTCCCCACTGGAATGGGGGGGGGTTGAGAGATCAGTGGATCCCCCATCATGTTTCTGATGGGGAATGGGGTGGGGTATCTTTTAGGAGTCCCAAGCCACCTTAACTGGCAGGCCAGAACCAGGCTAGACTGTACATCTCCACCTGGTTGCCTTGTGGATCTGGACCAACTATACCCCGAAAGGCTCTACCTCCCCCTTGCAGCCACCACCAGAATGGGGGGGACTGCTGGGCACGTGGGCCAATGGGGGGCCAAGTGGTTTGGGAGGGGCAACCCCTCTGGTTTTCTCCAAATCCAGTCAGTCCACACCAGGAACAACACAATCACTAATTCAGTGGCAGATACACATGAAGATGGACGTGAGAAGAGCTGAGGCCCAGGACAAACAAACATGGCAGATCCAGGGGACACAGGGCTGTGAGACCAACTACAGAGACAACCTTTCAGAAATACACCCGGCACATTTCCACAGATGGGAATGGAATTTCCGGTTCAGAGATGCCATCGCTGCAAGTTAAGCACCCTCCCATTTCACGGGGAGAGAAAGGCCACAGAAACAGTAGGAAGGCAGCAGCCCCACAATGAGCCTGACCAACCATCCGCCCGTGCCTATCCTGATCAACATCTGCTGGGAGAAACACTCCCAGTGCAAGAGACTGAACCATAAAGCAAAGAAGAAACAAAATGTGACAGAAACTGGGTCTGAGAAGACGACCAGTGAAAAGGAGGAGGCACTGGAAGGATGCAAACGTGCATGAACTGGCTACCCGCAAGGAAGATACATCTGAAAAACTAAGCACAGGACACTGTATCCCAGGAAAACACGTCTACACCTGGCAAAAGGACATTGTTCCAGGAAAGAAAAGGAAGAATCTAATGGGTTAAAAATTCACTAATAACTGGTAGTGAAAGAAGTGATGGAGTGACCAGAGTGAGGGACAAAGGGGAGGGCGGAGGAACACCCAAAAAGCAAGAAGAAAAGAAAAGTAAATATTATAATAAAAAAAAAAGTGGGGAAAAGGATGGCATTCATCTTGGTTACTGAGGGTTTTTTGACACCCCTTAAATTTTATCCTGCTTACTCATTCCTGACCCTGGCTATAAGAAATTGTACTCCACCTTCTCTCACCCTCTCTGGGGGGGCTGGCCTTAGCCAAAGATTAACCAGTGTAAGGCTACAAAAGGTCAGTTTCCTTGCCTCAAGATAGGACTACCTCTAATTTGTGTTCTAGAACTTGCCATGGGATCAAATTTACTCTAATCTCCAGATAGACTAATATTCTTGCTAGGTTTTATTCTTTCCCCATTCCTGCCTTCCTCACTCTTACCCGAGAGCATTCCCAGCAAGTCACTTGAATAAGAGTCCCCGTCTTCAGCTGTTTTCTAGAGAACCCTAACCAAGACAAAGTTGGTAACGGGAAAGCTCCTAAGAAGTGTACATTTAGGGTGAGTTGGATTATTTGTAGTTGGATTATTCTGACTGGGTACCATGGTAGAAGATTACAATTTACCTGTCGTGATTGGAACATGATAAGGGGGTGTGCTAACTCTTCCACTATTCAAGCATCCAAGTCATGTGGGAATTTCTAAGGGTGTTCTAAGCCCAGACCATACCTATGACTAATTACATCACAATTTCAGAGGGGAGGACATAGACACTAAGTTTTAGAAGCTCCCAGGTGATTTCAACGTGGTAACAAGTTTAAGAACCACTGTCTTGGGTAGGTGAGGGGTTTGGGTGTAACAGTAATTGCAGGACTGTGGCTTTGGACAGCAGTTGGTAATCACTATTGATTCTTTACAGAAAGAAAACCGCAAGCTCTGCTCTATTACTCAACAACTTTTAGCAGTCAGAATCAGAGTATCTCTTTGACAACATCTCCAGAAACACTCATTTCCTGCAACCGGAGGGAAGGAACGGCTGAAGATCAGGCTGAGAATTTAATAAAACTGAATTGCTTGCAACTTCCAAGCCCCCAGAATTCACCAAGTCTTCTTGGGAATATAGTGCTTTCTGCTGCTTAAAGATATAAAGACTCAAATGAGACAGATAAAGTGCATGATACCCAGTTAAATTCTAATTTCAGGTAAAAAAAATGATTAACACTTTAGTATTCCAATTTCCTGTATCACCTGCTAAACTGGCAACCCTATCCTCAAGGCAATTCTTGTCCTCTTCAGATCTGCCCAAGCTCTACCTGACTGCCCCCAAATGCTCAGTTAAGATCAAGTCTCAGCAAAACCTGAGGGGGAAGGACCAGACATGCTAAGGGAAGAGAGAGGAAATAAACCAAAGCAGTTACAGGATCTGGAGAACATGTACTGGCAGGAACTGGTGATGCTGGCTCAAGGGTCTGAGAATGAAAATTTAAGGAATTTAACACTTGGCTGCTAAAGGGTCCTGAGTGACAGTTCCAATACACAACTAAAAGGAATCCCGAAGGTTGGGGGGAAACATCCCTGTTGGGTAACCACCCCACTCCAAGTAGGTTCATGATCAGCTCTAGGAGCCAAAGAGTGTCAGAGACCTTGGAATGATCTTTTGTAGGATTTTTATCAATGAACAGCAAAGAAACAGCCACTCAAGTTTCTCCTCTCTCCTTCCCTTCTCCCCCTAGGTGTTGCCATCCTTTTACTGCCTCCTAGGCCCAGGTATGCATGCACTCACTGGGCCTAGGCATGCATAGTCATGTGAGAGTGCCATACCACAGGTGCTGTTTATAGGGGCTAATGGCAGAAGGGCAAAAAGACTTGAGAAACTCATCTATCCTACAATTCATCCCCTCAGGGTTTATTCCTTTTCACCACACACTTCTATGCTATCCTTCTTCCACCTGTTTCCCTGGGCAAATGTGGAACACCATAGCCATGACCAGCAATAGTAAATAGAATGCAACTAAATAAAACAGAACTGCAGAACATAGAATATGGGCCACTAAGGACAAAAAGATAAAGAAGTCATTGGCACCAGCAATGGGAGATCTCTCCCATCCAGCAGCAGACAAACCAATTTTTTGCCAGAAGACAATATTACAGCTGGCAGGTGTGGTCTTCCAGGTGCACAGTATGTGCCTGGGGCCTGGAGTGCCCTGCTCTCCCCATCACAGCAGCTTATCTCCTTCTGGGTATGAACCTCTGGAACTCCCACAGTTGCCTCCTCCATTCTAGTAGATTAGCAATGGACTGTGCATGTATTTTATCTGCTCTCACTAGGTGCATCCATATCTGGATACGGTGACTTTTAAGAGGCTCTGTGACTGTCAGGGGCTTGCCTGCCCTCTTTGGCTTTCTTCCTAATGGTCAGTCATGACCTGTGTTTCTCTCTGAGCATACCAGCTTTCTCTCACCCAAGCTGGCCACCACTGAGGTGACTTCATGTATCCTGCATCCCACTTAGGGGACCAAGGATGGCTAAAACGGACCCAAATAAGGATGGGTGGGCACTTTTCAGTACCATGTCCCTCATCCCTGCTGGGAAACACTCCTTGTCGGGACCAGGAGTATTTATATTAAACATAGACTGCCGCATTCCCAAATCCTGAAGAATCTGCACTAGGTAAGTGTACCTTTACCATCTATTCACACTTCTGGTGCATCCCCCACATTGACCCAGATTGTTCTCATGACAGTTGTTTTCCAGTCTAGCAGAGAGTGGTCTCCCGAGCTGTACCAATGCCTATTCTGCAGCTGCTGTCTCAATGATGGGTACAGTGTCACTGAGGCCACTCCTGTGCAGTGCAGATAATTCCATCCACCCCAGGTCCCACAATCACAGCTGCCCAGGGTTCTCCTGGTTTCTGACTGAAGAGTTCACCCAAGTCCACCAGTACCACTCACATATATGGGTGATAGGTAGAGAACTCTTTCATCTGGGGCAGCCCCACAGCCTGACCCTCTGGGCCATGAGCTGCTGTTGTTTCATCTTCTGTGTCACTACGGGGCGAGCCTGAGGCTTCTTTTCCTTTGTCACTGCCAGGTGAGCCTGGAACCTCCTCCTCTGCTCTAGAAGAAGAGTCAGTATCTCCATGGTGGCAGATTGGTCCACCACTGCTGGGTGAGCCTTGGGCATAGAGCCAGCCTCCTTCTCCCTGAAGGGTCTCTCCCTGGCATCTCCAGGGTGGTGGGTTAGTTTCTCTGGATTTCATCCTCAAGAAGCTCCAAGCATTATTGCAATTCTCATACCTTGTTAGTTAGCTTGTGGAGTCTGGATCACTCTATCAGTGTGAACTCTCACAGTACTTTGAGAAGCAGCCATTCCACAGTCCCTGCCGCCTCACAGCCACTACATCTATCCAAATGCCCCACTATGTCACACAGGGCCTGTTCCAACTGCTATGGAGATCCATCTAGCTCTGGCCATTGATAGAGACATGTCCACTAAGAGAGGGCACTGACCACCATGGTAGCACCTGCTGTGGTCGGCTACCCATTAATGTCTTCCCAGGTCTCGGGGAATCTACTTCTGTCTGCATCAAATCATCCTGACAACTACTCCAACTATTGGGTAACCATCCCAATATAAGTCAGTTCATCATCAGCTCTAGCAGCCAAATAGTGTCATAAGCCCTTAGAATGGTCTTTTGTAGAATTTTTAAAAATAAACAGCCTCTCAAATTTCTCCTCTCTCTTTCCTCCTCCCTCCCCCAGGTTGATGCCACCCTTTTAATTGCCTTCTCCTAGGCCCAGGTGAGCCCGCTCACATATATGCAACCCACTGGGCCCAGCATACACTGTAGTGGGGAGGGTGTACTATCACAGGTGCTGTTCATAGGGACTAATGCTGGCAGGATAAAACCCAGAGAAACTTACACTACAGTTCTTTAGTAGATGAAAAAGAGATACAGACTGTAGAGGAAAGTCTCAAAAGGCTGGGAGAAGTCAGCATGCTAGAATGAACCTGCTACACAAAGCTGGAAAACCTTTGTCTTTCTCAGGAGGGACCAGAAGACACTGGGTTAACAAGGCAGTAAGAAGTCTGCTGGTGCAAGGGGGCGTGCGCTGTATAAATCCAATAGTATCTGTTCTCTGAGGCCAGGGCTGGCAGTGGGAGAGGCTGTCACAGAAGGGGGCTTTATGTGTTCCATGGGAATCACACAATACTGGAATAGCAGGGGCCAGGGCAGCACTTAACCATTAGAGATGATGCTGAGACAGGCAGCCAGAGAACCTCAAAGATTCCTAGCGATGTCTCATGGAACCCAGTACTGGTAGGAGTCAGGAAGTGGGCCACCTTCCATGGTCCCACAAACTAAGTACTGAAATCCAGAATAGATGAGAAGAGTACTGAGGTCATCATCACCCCGTCCAGGTAAATTTCATATTGCCCTTGTGGTAAAACATCTTCTTGTCTGTTTTATTGTCTTACAGCATAAGAATGTACTCTAAACAATAAAGTTCAATTTGTCCCAGTTTCAAAATTTTATGTGGCTCCCTGGTGGTCTAGTGGTTAGGATTCGGCGCTCTCTCAAAATTTTATGTAAGTGGAATTATATTTTCTTTGTGTTTGATTCATTTTTTCCATTCAATATTATGTTTGTGAGATTTATACATTTATTGTATAAATTATTGTATAATTGTATAAATTATTGTATAAATTGTATAAATAATTATTGTATAAATTATTAGCTCCAAATTATTCTATTGTATGAATGCCTACACAGGGTCAGCTTCCTGGCACATGAAGCAGGGCAAATCTACAGAGCCCTGTGCTCAGAAGGGCTTTTTATTTTTTTTAATTCATCTTTGGTTTAAAATGTTTATCTTTGTCTTTGTATTTAATGATAAACATTAAAATGTTTATCTTTGTCTTTGTATTTGAGTTGTATAGGGAACTTTAAAGGAACAAATCATCATCAGTCTTGGCTCACAACTTGTGTCACCTCCTACCACCTTCCTGGAGGACTTCTCAGCTAAGCAATCCCTACCCCTGGCATCCCAAGGCTTCCCCTCCCAGACTGAGCCAACCATCAATGATTGGATCAATGGTTCCTACCGCTGCTTTGTTAGGAACCTGGACAAATATACAGAGAGAGTCGGGTGTGTACTCTGCAGTATGTGGGATAGGGTAAGATGCTTCAAGCTGACAATGCCACAGTAAATTTGAAAGTATCTTGCTGGAAGCAAGTCTCTCATCACTCATGCCCAGTGGAAAAGTGCCAGGGAGGATCTGTACTTGCCCCAGCAATGCCCTGAGAACAGTGGTTTGCAACACTCTATGTGACTCAGAGATATGGAACCACACCTGTGCAGATGGATGTCACCACACCATACCCACCTTCACCCCCAAGAGGTTCCTCAGGCTCTTATCAGTTCATCCCTTCCTTGGCCCCTGATAACTATGGATCTCTTTGATCACTAGCTTAGTTTATAGGTGAGAGATTGATTTTCAAGAATTTTGCATAAGTGAAACCACAAATTATAATTACTTTGAGACTGGCTTCTCTAATTCCACATGGTTGTGAGAATCCAATTATTCTTGATCAACAGTTGAAATTTTCCCAAATTATGGCTGTTCTGAAGTATACCATTGATGACTGTTTTAATCATATCCTGGCCCACATGTGCATAAATGTCCCTGGGATTCATACATAGGGTCATGGAATACACGTACTTCTTTCCTATTTGATAAAGTCAAACTATTTTCCAAAGTGCTCTGATTTAAACTTACTCTGAGATACAACCTCTGGTCCTTTTCAAGATGAAACAGTTGCCATTGATTGATTGATTGATTGATTGATTGATTGATTGATTGATTGATTTCATCTATTCAATTACTACTTAGTACTTACCATGTGTCAGATACTGTGCTATAGCTTAAATATACAATGGAATAACGCAGACATGACCCCACCCTCATGGAGCCCACAGACTCATGGAAAGAACACACATTAATAAAGTTATTAGACATATACATCAACTACATATTGCAGTAAATACAATGAAAGCAAAGAATAAGTTGCTGAGAGAATGAATGTTGGAGTTTCTGCTATGTCTAGCTAACCTCCACAATAGATCTCCATACAACTAGTTCTTACTGTCTAGTTCTTAATCTCTAGTTGTCCTGTGGATTATATTCCTCATCCATGAACATGTCTTTTCTCTGAGCCATGATTCCTAACAGGGTACACTCCAGGTTAGACTCTGCTTATCTGCCGCCCTGCTGACTTAGCATGGTATGAGTCACTCCTGCTCTGAGAACTGAAGTTCTAAGAAAACTGAGCCAACAAACAGATGACTGAAAAATAAAACTCCTAGCATAAGCAATTTGGAGCATGTAGGGGTGGAAAAATCACTCTGGGGTTGTCAGATGAACCTGATCCAGATAAAATAGTCTGCTTAGATGAACAAATAGATAGTAAAGTAAATAAAAGTACACTTTGAGTACTGCTTTAAACAGTGACAGGTAAATGCCTCCTGTATCTTGAGAAAGGTTCTCACGGTAAAGGAAACCTTGCCACAAAACCAAACCTAAATATTTGTACTGTGAAAAAAAACAGAAGACAGAATAACATGCAGTCAGTGAATCCATATTTTTCATAGCACCTTATCTGGAAAATAAGTCAATAAATTCCCAAGGTTTTAGGATCTTAGAAAACCTAAAACAAGAAAAAGTGTCTTCCTGGAGCTCAGGACCTGGCATTACAATCAAATCTTGGCTCCCTCTGAGGCATGACCTGGGGTCATTTTTTATCCTCACTCAGCCTCAGTATCCTCATGCATAAAATATGAATAACAATGGGCCTTCTAAGGTTATTTTTTTTAAATGGATAAGCATTATAATTTTATAATACATTTATTTTTCCAGCACCCAAAGGAGCACTTATTAGGTGCTCCAAAAGAGTTTTACTCTTTGATTGTCTGTGCTTTCATTATTGGTATCGCTCTCAAATAATGAGGCCCCCATAACAATATATTTCTGAAATGAATGGTTAGGTCATTTCTGCAGTCCCACAGAGGCTGCCAGAGACTTGGGACCAGGGTTACAAAATGTGACCCAGAGGTATTCGAAGACAGTTGAGCCCAGGAAGGAGCATCAAGCATGGAAAGGAAAAAAATTTCCTCTTTTTTACCTGATCCAAGTGCCTTGCTGGGCACCAATCCCAGGCAGAGATGGTCACAGAAGTAGTAACTAAGATATTCTTTATTTAAGTAAATAAATGGAAAGCATAGGTAATGATCATGAACATTCTTATCAAACTTAGCTAAAAGGGAACTCAAGTTGACGACAGAGCCTCTGCCAGCAACTAAGGTTGCATGATGAGAATCTTTCCTCCTAGGGAAAGGGGACTTGCCCAGTCCTAGGTTCCATAGCGAGATCAGAACTCTCTTTCCTGACAGAACTTAATCCCACACACCTGGTTGTCTTTGGTCAGCTTGCAAGTCTATACTTTGCCAACAGAATAACAGAAACCGTCTCATCTATGTAGTCATCTGCATCACCTCCCCCAGTTATAAAATGCCACACTGTAAACGGTCAGCAGATGAAGGGGGGACCTGCCCGCAAGACCCCTATACTAACTGATTCTCTAAGTAATTAATAGAGCTTTAGCTCTGCAGGGAACCACGCTAATGTGACCTGCTAGGAAGGGGGAGATGGGCTCCTTCTGAACTATACTCATTCACAAACCGATCTGTGACATAGGACAAGAAGGCATTCTCAGAATAGGAGAGAGAGATTCTGCAGGTAGGTCTCTTTGCCTGAAGGGTAAGGGTCATCCTAGAATTGTTGATGAACCCAATCAATAGATGACCTAAAAGAGATTTGCTTCTACCAGAAAGAAACGTAAGACCATAAGGGCCAAGGTCCCCTTGGAGAGCTTGGCCCTTTGGGGAGGCCCCTAGCAGAAGATAGGGCAAGTCCTGCACCACCTGTGTCTCAAGATCTTGGGATATAGGAGTCTCGGGGCTGGAGGCCCTGGCCTCCAGTGTCTGGGGGGTGGGAGTGGGGCACCCATGGGTACTGAGATGGGAGAGGGTATCAGTAGGCTCCATCTTCCAAGACCAGCCCTAAGCCTAGCCAGGCTGGAGGTGGGAGTTGAGGTTCCTTTCTTATGGCACAGGCGCTTAAAGAAGAGCTCCAGCACACCACCACTGCAGCCTAGGCTGCGGGCAGGGGTGGGGTGGGGGGGATGGTGAGTCCTATGCCACCAGGATCTCAGGGTCTCAGCATATCAGGTCCAGAGATCTCAGGTTGGGAAAGCTGGCCTCTGCCTCCACATGGGCAGGGGTGGGGGCCAGTCACTTCTGCCAAGCACATGGACTGGGGGAGGAGGATGTGCCCCTCTGGTTTACTCCAACCTCAATTAGATCTGCACTAGGAATGAAAAAAAAAAAGTCTCTCTAGCTGCAGATATAATGGAGAGGAAAGGAAACAAGGGCCCTGGATACACTCACCACCTGGGTAGGACAAGCAATGTGTCAGGAACCACTGAGACTAAAGCATGAGACCAGCAATTGGGTGACTTCTACCTGCATTGTCTCCAGGGTTGGGGAACCAAACCCCCAGTCCACAGTTACATGCAATGTGAATAAGGTTCCCTCCTTTACCAATCTGTGGGGGAAGAAAGCCACAGAGATGTGGCTATGGCCCCATGGCAGAACTACTAACATGATAGAAGAGAGGAGCTAGACCAACCTCCTGGGGAAGTCTGTCCCCAACAGGGAATACCTCCACTGCCAGCAGCTGGGAATTGGGCTCTCAAACCAAGAAATCAGAACTATACGGCACACAAGCAGCACCATGTGACAGACACCAGAAAGGATCCTGGAGATGTGCACCACATATTTGTCCTACAAGTTCCTGGTGTGCTCGACCTGACTATCTGCTTCAGTTACTCCTGGATTTCCAAGCAGCCTCGTCTGTGCCTGTCTAGAAGTACAAGTCCGCACCCAGGAAAAGAGAACACTGTTCCAGAAAAAGAAAAGACCAGTGAACCAAACATGGACCAATGACTTGCAGCAGGAGGAGTTGGAGTGACCGGAGGGAGGAAGAGGAAAGGGGGGTTAGGGTGGGGGATAAGGAGTACAAAATGAGAGGGAGGGCCAAACCTAAGAGGAATGACAACCATACAAATGGGACCAATATTGTGAGAAAATTACAAAATGAAAAAAAAAAAGGAAAAGAAAAGTAGGACCACAGTTTTTGATCTGAAAATACCTGAGTCACTCTTTGGAAAGGAAGTTTGATAATTATAATTATGGTTTTCTATCTCAACAATTTTAAAAATCAAAAAGTTAAGAAAGAATGAACACTCAGATATGAGTTTGGTACATTTAACTAAGGTCAGGCAACCAGAGTGTAAGATGGTTAATCCTGGATTCACAGCAGTGGAGTAAGACAGGGAAAAAAAATAGCTTACTTCTTGAAAGCCAAAGTTTCTCTCTCTCTCTCTTTCTCTCTCTCTCTTTCTCTCTCTTTATCTCTCTCTCTCTTTCTCTTTCCTCTCTCTCCCTCTCCCTCTTCCTCCCTCCCTCTCTCTCTTTCTCCCTCCCATGCACCCCATTTTTCCTTTCCCCACATACCAAATTATAATGATAAATAAGGAAGTTGTGCTTATTAACTGGTGCTTAATAAGATTGTAGTCCTCTTTAAATAGCCTATAGACACTGGCTGGCTGCTTTCCTCCCCAGCAGCAAACATCGGTGAACAGCTTGGGGGCCCTGTCCTTAACTACCAGTCGTAGCCTGTGGACATGGTTGACTGGGGCACCGAATCACATGATTCATCTTTCTTCAAGCACAGGAATATGAGGGTAATACCACTTTACAAGAAAGCAGTTTTATTTTGTCTGATGTGGTTCTGGTACAGCACAAGCTGTCCCTGTTCTGAAGCTAGACAATTTCATTTCCTCTGTTGCCTGTGGAAATGGCTTAGCAAAGAACCTTATTTAATCACAGAGTACTGACATTAGCCTGACTAAGATGGCCTACTCAAGGCCCTCCCTGGGCCAGCGCAGACAGCTCATGGATCCCGGCTGAACACAGGCCCAACCTCAGAACACAGAGCAACTGGCAGTTCCACCAACCGCAGGAGGCATATATGATTAAACCACCATTTATTCCCTCAGTTCAGAAATGCATATTATTTTTTCTGGGAGAGAAAAACATATTATTATTGTAACAGTTCGAAACAGAATTCTACCAAGGGGCAAGAATAACCAGCCCTGGCAACAGTACATTCAGTTTGATGCTCTTTCAAGTGTTATTTTCAAAAATCCCTCAGTTACTACTATCTCTTCAGTGAAAGTCTAGTACAGACTGCCATGTTTTATTTGCGAAGTCTTGAGAAACCAAAGAAGGTGGTACCTGTGTGAAATACAGAAAAAAAGATACTGATAGACATGGTGTGGAAGCCAGGAAACAGCAGAGGTCAGCTGCCATGTGGACGAATTCAAGGAGAGAAAGACATAAGAAAACTGCTGACAGGGGGCCTGGGAATTGGGAAACAGTCAGGTGGGGTAGAAAACCTTGTGTTACTGTATGGAAATGACCTTTCCAACTGGTACATATTCACTTGTTAGCATATCTGTGATGATAGTTATGTATAAGCTAATATCCTGACTTTTTGCAAAACGTAACTTCATAAGCACTTCCTATCATAATATATTACCTTCAGAAATATCATTACAATGTTGTCATAAAAATCTATTGGGCTGATTTCTCGTGCTTTATTTAACATTGTTCTTTGGGACTTTTAAATATAAAATCTAGCTATTAATGATTAGTATGTCATAAATACTTTTATAAAGCTTTGTCATCATTATGATGAATTCCCCACGATAAATTACCAGCAATGGAATTGATCAGGTCAGATGACATGAAATTTTTGAACTTTTGTCAAATACTGATAAAGTTGTTTTTTACTTCCGTCAATGTTGATGGGAATGCCAGTTTCTCTGCATTAAGGAAACCGTTGTGTTCCTCTTATTCTCTGGAGGGAGATGTTCTTAACCAATAAAACACTTTTAGATGCTACATTTTTAGAAGCAAGATTACTAAGTCAAAAAGTACTCATATTTGAACATTTGGTAAGATAGCCCCAAATTACCTTCTAAACAAACTATAGTTCTAAACTCTCTTCAACCACATTTGAAAATACTCATTCCTCTATATTATATGCAAACTTTAGTATTACAAAACTGAATTACTTTTTGTCAACCTGATGATCAAAAACTCTTATTGTTTTAATTTACATTTTTACAAATGCTAGAGTAGCTGACCAACTTTTCATATATTATTAGTTACTATCTTTTTTGATCTATCAATTGCCTGTTCCCATACCTTGTTCATTATTATATGACTGTTCATATTCTACTTACAGGTTTGTAAAAATTCTCTATTACCACAATATAGTGCCTATTATGTTTATTGAAAATATATTCCCCATGTCTTCTTTGTTTGTAATAACTTTTATTTTATAGGCATTTCTAGTTTGTGTATAATCAGATCCACCATATTTCCCTTCTTTCACCTGTGTATTTTATCTAGTTTAAGAGGGTCTTACCCAGTTCAAGATTGTAAATATTTTCTCAGAAGTTATAACTTTGTCCTTTATATTTAACAAAATATATAAATTTATACAAAATTTATTTCATATATGTTGTAAAGTATGCTTTCACTGTATTTCTCAAATAGAAAGATTAGCACTTGTCCATTTATCTCAACCTAATCACTGCCTTTCAACATGTAGTTTTATACTGTCTAATTAATTTTTATATTTTTATTTTATTTTATTTTGTTCTTTAGATCACATCTCTGTGTTTATTGGGACACCTCCCCCTCCCTCCTCCCTCTGGTGCCCCTTCCATTCTCTCAAACCCCATTCTTTGTTGTTTGCTAGTTGTGCTAAGTCCATTAGTCTCTTTCCTATGGCAGTGTCCTTTCAGTGGGTGAGGGACTGTGTTGTTGGAACCAGGCGAGTCTTGCTGGTAGGTTTTCAGTCCTAAATTTGCATAGGGTGGCCATTCTGTATTCATTTGTGATCTGTCCATATTTTCTTGCAGCAGGCCGTCTTCTCCAATTCCATCTCTGCTGCTTTGCTGCTTTTTCTTATGGCTCTGGTGTCAGATTTAGGGGGTCTCGCCCCCAGCCAGTGTTAGTCTAGAAGTTTCTCTGTGAATACAGACATCTGTGAATGGTCTTTGAAGATCATCTCCTCTGCCTCAGTTTGCAGCCTTGATGTGGGGCCGATTACCCCATCTTTGATCATCCTCTCCTCTTCCATAGTGTGGGGAGGGGGTGTTGCTCTCCTTGAAAACATCTCCAAAATGAAGTCCCGGGTTTTCTTGGCCCGGTAAGCGCATAAGTGCACATGGTAACATTGTGTCTCTACCGTTGTTTCTCTTGTCTCACATGCACTGGTTCTCTCGGTTGTCCATCTGCTGTGTCCATCTCAGGCCCGTGGGCTGGATTTTTGCATGGTCCCTTGCCCATTCCATGTTGGGGTTTCTGTTGTGCGAGTTCTTGATCCTCTGAAGTCTAGCTGCAGTGAGAACAAAATGGAAGGGGCTCCCCCTCCTCCCTGCCGCCTGACGCTGGATCCCTGCACCCTCCCATGCTCCCTTGGGCTAGGAGCAGAGGGCAACATGGCTCAGCCCATCCGAGCTGCAGACAGCTGCCCTGTGAAGCAGCTATCTGCTGGTAGGTGGGGCCACCTCCCCACCCCATCCTCCACCTGGGGCTCACCCATCTTAGGGGGCTTACCCAGGAACCTTGACCCCCTTTGCTCCCTGCCGGCAAGGGTGCTCCATGGCCAGGGACCAGGGCCTGCAGACAGCCCTGAGGTAGTTGCCTGCTTCTAATTAATTTTCTAATAGGTTTTATTCTGCTACAGTAGATTGCCCCTTGATTTTGTTCCATGTTTTAAATTTAATTGGTTATTCTCATGCATTATCTTTTCCAGATTAACTTTAAAATCATCTTGAAGAAAATAATTTTTAAAGTAATTAATTTTAATTGAAATTACACTGAATTCATATATTAACTTGGGGATAAAAATATTAACTCTTTCTACACATAAAATACATATTTTCTATTCATACTTATTAGGTTTCTGTATTAGAATACCTTTCTATTTCTCCTATTTTATGAATGTTTCCAAATTTTTCACTTTGTCTTCATTAAAATTTTAATGGCTTTGTTGAGATACCGTTCACATACCATAAGGTTCATCCTTGCCTGTAAACACTGAAATCTCTCCTCAGTTAACTTATTGAGTAACTAATGATAGTGCAGATTCTTTAAATGCCTAGACCCAATAAGCCTGTCAGCCTTTGCTGTAGGACTCTATGTGTGGCACATGCCTTCCATGGGGGTTTACAACTGTTTTAATCTTCACTTCACTGCTTGTGCAGAGCCTCAAGGTCAGGAGCGGAACACAAAAGCCTTCTCAGATCTTTCACGGGTCGTCGGCAACTTTGCACATACCTGCAGCCTTCTAGTCCCAGAATTATGTCAGAATTTTTTAAAGGGGACTTATTATACTCTAAGTTTTTCATTTTAAACTGTTTTGCATAGCTTCTTTTTCACCTCAATCATATAGTTTTGAAACTATAATATCCAGTTTTATTTCTTCTTTTGGAGAAATAAAAAATAACCCGAGTTAAAATACCTTTTGTTCATATCCAACTGTAGAGATTTTAGATTATGTGTGTATGTGTTTGGTTATTTTGATGTAATTAGGAAATGTGATTACTTTGGTGAATTTGTTGAGATTTTCCTTGTAGTCTAACACATAGTCAATTTTTAGAATATATTCTAGAAGTCATTGAAAAGAATGAGAGCCCACACACACACCCAGTTCAGTCATGCTGCTGGGCACTTAGCCCTCAGCCACCAGCCTGCTGTGCTCCTTTAGAGGTCCGGGCAACATGAGGTAGGGGGGTCCCCGCCACATGCCAGGGTGGCAGGGAGAGGCTGGGGGCACCCGCCCTGGCCACCATACCACAAGGTGCCTGTGGGAGGCAGGGGTAGCCCACCCACATGCCTGGTTCAGCCATGCTGCCAGGCACAGAGACACCCCCCCCCCCAGCTGGACGCATGGGCTGGTGGAGGGTAGTGGGTGGTAGGGGTCATTCCCTCTGGTCTTCTCCCAATCCAGTCAACCCTCACCAGAAGCAACTAAATCAGCAATTCAATGGCAGTTGCACACGAATACAGAGGTGAAAAACAAAGAAGTATCCCAGAACAATGAACATGTCCGATTCATGGGACACAGGACTATAAGACTGATTATAGAGACAAACTACCTCAGAAATACAACCACTGTGGTGTACAATGATGGGAACGGAATTTCCCGTTCAGAGATGCCTTCAGCATGATCAGAGGACCCTCCACTTCAGGGGGTGAGGAAAGCAACAGAAATGAGAAGTGGCCTCAAGACTAACCGGACCAACCATCTGCCAGGGCCTTTCTCAATCAAAAAAATCGGTGCACAAATTTTGACCGGGAGAAACGGTCCCAACGCCAGCAACCAGAACTACAAAACAAAAAAGGTGCAAAATATAACAGTAGATGGGTCAGAGCAGCCGACCAGAAGGAAGGAGGAGGCACTGAGAGAACACAGTCATGTATGAACTGGTGACCAGCAGCAAAAAGACACCTGGAAAGCTAAGCACAGGCCTCTGTGTCCCAGGAAACCACATCCACACCGGACAAAAGGGTATTGCTACAGGAAAGAAGAGGAAGAACCCAAGGGACTAAAAATTAAACAATAAATGGCAGTGAAAGAAGAGATGGAGAGACCAGTGGGGTAGGGTGGGGGAGGGGGAGGAACACCCAAAAGGCAAAAGTAAACAAAACTTATTCGATAAAAAAAAATATTATTTTTTAAAAAAGAATGAATGTTTTCTATTGAACAGTGTTTTATATGTTTATGTGTTTATACGCAATCACAATTGTAGTATTCATATACTCCGTTATTTTTTTCTACTCGATCTTTTAATTGCTTTTAAAAGGTCTTAATTTTCCCTCTATGAATGTCAATTTGACAGTTATTTTTGTGTTTCTAGTACATTTCTTTTATATGCATGAGGATAGAATGGGGAAAGTTAAAAGATTTCTGGAGTTCATAGAGGCAGGGTGAGTCCGATACTAACAGGACCTCAGGGTCTCAGGGACTCCAGGTCCAGGGATCTCAGGCTGGAGAAATTGGCCTCTGCCTCCACATGGGCAGCAGGTGGGGGTTGAGCACCTCTGCTGGAGTGGTATCCCCCTCTAGTTTACTTCAACCTCAATGGACCTGCACTAGGAATGAAAAATCCAGTCTCCAGCTGCAGATATAATGTAGAGTAATAATGGTCCTGGATACACTCACCACCTTGGCAGCACAAGCACAGTGTTGGGAACAAGTGAGACAGGAGAGTGAAACCAGTGAGTGAGGTGACTTGTCACAGATTTACCCGCATCATCACTGGCACAGGGGAAACAAACCATGGGCCCACAGTAACATGCAACGTGAAAGAGGCTCCCTCTTTTACCAATCAATGGGGGGAAAACGTCACAAGTGACTGTGGCCCCATGGTGGAACTGCTAACAAGAGAAAGGAGAGGAGCTCGACCAGCCCCTGGGGAAGTCTTCCCCAGCAGCAAATGCTTCACTGCCATCGGCTAGGAGTTGTATTCCCAAATCCACATATCGGAACTGTATAGTATAGCACAGAACCAGCAACATGTGACAGTACCAGAAAGGATCATGGAGAAGTGCACCACATCTGCCCTACTGCAAGCTTCCGAAGTACTCAGCCTGACCATCTCCCTCAGCTACCCCTGGAGATCCGAACAGCCTTATCTGTTGCTGTCCAGGAGTGCAAATCTGCACCTGGAAAAAAAAGGACACAGTTCCAGAAAAAGAAAAACCCAGCGGGTCAAACACAGACCAACAACTTGCAGTGAGAGGAGTTGGAGTGACCAGAGGAGGAAAGGAAAGATGGGGTGGGATGGAGATTAAGGAGTATGATACAACCATGAAAATATGACCAATATTGTACTATAATTGCAAAATAAATAAATAAATAAACAATAACATTATTGATGACAGGATCAAGACACAAAATGATCTCGATGAACTAGAATACTAGGTTTGAAAACGTAACAGGGACAGATTCAGGTTTTGGAGGGTCTAAAGCTTAAAGAATTCAGAGGATCTTCTTTTACAATAATAAAATTCCTTCTCAAGCACTTCAAAAAACAGGAAAAAAGGGAAATGCTTCCAAATTCATTTTATAAAACCAACATCACCCCAAAACCAGCACTATACAGGAACACTACAAGAAAAAAAAACTTACTGTCTACATATCTGATGAATGTAGATGCAAAAATCCTCAGCAGTAATTAGCAAGTCAAATTCAACTGTACATGAAAAGGATCATAAACCAGGGTCAACTGGAATTTATTCCAGGGATGCAAAGTTTCAACATTCACAAATCAATCAATGTAATACACCACATTTACAAAATCATATGATCATCTCAACAAATATAGAAAAGGCAATTTGATAGAATTCAACATCCATTTGTGATAAAACCTTTGAACAAAGTAATTAAAGAAGGAAATACTCAACATCATAAAGGCTATATATGACAAGCCTATAACATCATGTTCAACAAAGAAAAACTTTCAGTTTTTCCCCTAGGATCAGAAATATAGCAATGATGCCCACTCTTGCCACTTTCATTCAATATAATATTAGAAGATCTAAGCAGAGCAGTTAGGCAAGAAAAGGAAATAAATAGCATCCAAATTGAAAAGGAAGGAGTAAAACAGCCTCTGTTGGCATATATAGAAAAGCCTGGGGGGGTGGGAGGGGAAAGGGAAAAGAAAAGAAAATCCTGAGGCTGACCCCCAGCAAAATAACTGAACTAGTAAACTAAATTTGGTAAAATTAAAAGTACAATATCAATGTACAAAAAATTGGTTGTATGTCTTCATATTATTAGTGAACTATTAAAGATAGAAACTAAGAAAGTAGTTACATTTAGAATTGTATCAAAAAGAATAAAACTCTTAGGAATAAATTTATCCAAGGAGACTAGAAAACCTATACAATGAAAACTATAAGACAAAAAATGAAAGACATAGAAGATGACACAAATATGTGGAATGATACCTTATGTCCATCCATGAATTGGAAGAAATAATATTACTAAAACATTTAACTGTTTTTTAAAAAAGGGATAGACCCCACTTGAATTTCTCAGAGTTTCCTGAAAGGAGTTAGAAAGAAGACATAGTCTCCTTAGTGATAGAATGGGAGGATAGAAATCCTAGAGAAGTCTCCTTCTGAAAAGGTAGTACTTAAAAAGAGAGCAAAAGAGAGAAGACGAAAGGAGGAGGAGGAGGAAGAAGAAGAGGAGGAGAAGGGAGAGGAGGAGAAGAAGGAGAAGAAGAAAAGAAGAAGAAGACGAAGATGAAGAAGAAGACGATGAAGAAGACGAAGAAGACGAAGACGACGAAGACGAAGACGAAGATGAAGACGAAGAAGAAGAACAAGAAGAAGAAGAATGGCCTGGGCAGATTCAAAGACCAAGAAGGAAACCAGTGTGTGGATCTAAGAAAGACTGTAGGAAATGAGACAGAGAAATAACCAGAGACCAGATTATGATGCCTTATAGATTATGGATATCTGAGAGAGATAAGAAGCCAATATATATGGAGTTTTGAGCAAGGAAATAAATGGCATGACCCAAATTAAGTTCTAAGAATATTACTACAGTTGCAAAGAAGAAGAAGAAGAAGAAGAAGAAGAAGAAGAAGAAGAAGAAGAAGAAGAAGAAGAAGAAGAAGAAGAAGAAGAAGAAGAAGAAGAAGAAGAAGAAGAAGAAGAAGAAGAAGAAGAAGAAGAAGAAGAAGAAGAAGAAGAAGAAGAAGAAGAAGAAGAAGAAGAAGAGAGATAAGAAGCCATTATATATGGAGTTTTGAGCAAGGAAATAAATGACATGACCCAAATTAAGTTCTAAGACTATTACTACAGTTGCTATGGAAAGAATGGACAGTCAGAAAGAAATAGTGGCCCAGAAAATAGATTTTCTAGGAGAAAGGTGCCATCTTGTGTGAAATTAGTAGTGGTGGAAATGAAGGAAAGAGATTGATTCTGGATATATTTTGAAATTAGAGCAGCAAGACTGGCAGGGGAATGGGGTATGGAGTGTGAGGGAAAGACAGACACCATTAACACGTCAGGAAAGACCCTTTTAACCCAAATAGCCATCTGAAAATTGAATAAGCTTCACTTTGATATAGTTACTCTCATGGAGGCAGTTACTTCTATAAAATCATCTGAGGGCTCTTCCCCCTATAGTTTGCCTGTCAAATACACTTCTGAGATGATTTCTGTCCTTCAAAGCAATGAACCCAGGTGCTTTCCAAGCAACTCATATGCCAAATAGCTTGGCAGTGTAAGACAGTCCAAACATGTTTCTGTACATCATGAATTTTTAGACTAAATTGGTCACAAAGTCAATTTCCAATACCAAAGTAACTTTTCAGCTGCTCTGTGAAATTTTTACCACAAAACATTTTTGTACTGGTGAAATGGATTAAAATGAACAGCAGTGCCAACTGCCTTGGGAAGCAACACCACATGTCGGGAAACCTGGAGCTGGGAGATGCTGTTCTATGTGGGAAGCTGGGGTAGTCCCATCTTGGTCCTTGGGGATAGTTATGGATAGAGGTTACACTAGAAGGAAGTATATATAATTAGAGGGTGAGCGATTAAATTGTAAACAGATACCCTAACAATTTAAGTCCCCCAAATGTTTTCTCTTTCAAAAAGACAACATTTCTTCCTTGGATATAATCTATTGATGTTGCATAAACTATACCATTGTCACAGTGATGCTGCTATTGTTCAAAGATCACTTAGCAGTCTTTCTCAGCACCTGTCTTCAAATGGAATTGCAACTTACTTTAAAATTCAGTGTCTCCAGGGTTAGATCTCTGGGAATTTCCATGCCAAGAATCACAGATTCTCCTTGCTAGCAGGAACTTTAAAAAGTTCTAACCTGTATGCAAACAGACATCCAATCTCTGCTTCAGTTTTGGGGTATGTCGTTAATATCTCCAAGTAGCTCTTCACATCTTCTCAGATAGTCAGCTCTGATTGTCAGCAATTTTTCATTCATTTTGAGCTGAAATCTGCCTCACCATACCTTTATCCACTGTTTTCAATAGTGCGGGGCAGTATTTCTCAACATTCAGGCACCTGTGTGCCACCATCACCATTTTGGTATTTTTACCCATCCAAATATCACTGGTCCTACTAGTTCTATTGATAGTTTATCTTATTTCTTTCAATGAACCAATGATATTTGAATAGGGTAAGAAATTCTAAAATGGGGGTGACAGGAGCACTACAATAACATCACTAGGAAAAGGGAGACGTTATACTTCCAAAATATAAACAACGATGTAAGCCAACATTGCTCCAATTAAAGTTGCTTTAAAAATAGAAAATGCATCATCTTATAGCTAGATAAAATATATCAATTAGAAATCAACCACATAAGGAAATAATTTTGGGAAACAAAATGATGCTATCAAATTCTACTTAGGAACTATTGCCCAGAAAAGATGTTGAACCTGAGGTAGTCTCTCTCTTTGCAAAACAAGAGACTAGCAAGTGTTAAGAGAGGTATGAAAAAACAGTGCCATATGAATGAGACATCTTATTTACTCAACTCAGATGGTAAAAAGAATTGAACAGGGCACAACATTTTTTTATCATGTGACACAATGTTATTTAGTATCATTGTCTGTGTACCACTCAAAAACATCTCCTGTATCTCTAATGGAAGATGTATGTGTCAGGATCCATTGGCAAGGTGGTCAAGCATCTTGACTGTTGGTCAAGCAGACCAGATTCAGATCATGATTCTGCCACCTCCTAGCTACCTGATCTTAAGTTTCAGTTTCTTCATCTTAAAAAAGTGAGAGAAATAATGGCTTTTCAGAGGGACACTTTCTTAGAAACATTTGAACATGATGCCCCGGTATAAGTTGATCATTAAGAGAATTAATTCAGTCTAAGATTTTAAGGTCATCTTTTAGATACTTACAGGTATCGCTACTGAGTCAAATTCCCTGATGTAAACTTGTATGTTGGCATTTGGGCCTGAGGAAGAACTTGGCATTTTGGTTGTCTGCTTCACTCTAACCTGGTGCTTGAACTGTGTTCAACTCCTTCTGCCCTGCACTTGAGGGGAAGGAAGTTAATGAGCAGAATTGGGCTATGACAAGTGATATTTGAACTCTAGATGGGATTCTGTGCTCCCTAGGAGCAAAGCAGTGGAAACTTTTTCCTGAGTATCCACTGGGTATCAGGATCTTCTCTTGATCTCATTTACTATGCTTAGAACCCCTTAAGGAAAATGATTTACAGAGAAGAAACATATATTTTTTACTTGAAGGTGTTATGTATGGAAATTTTATAATTTTTTACCTTTTGGGCTTCAAATTATTTTGTAAACACTTCATCACACATTATTTCATATTTTCCTTTGTTTTATAAATAAATAAATGCTGTCCCTTGTCCTAAAAACATTTTGAGGCACCCATCCCTTAATGGTGAGTTTTATAATATCCCATTATGTTACTCTATTATAATTTATTTAACCAATTTCCTATCGTTGACATTATAACCTTGTTTTTTTTGTGGTTTTTAAAAATAGTTTCTGCAATAAATGATGGTGCTAGAAACATCTGTACATGAAAATTACTTTCTGGAAATTTCCCCAAGAATGGTATTACTGGTATTACAGCTTCCAAAGTGAAGCTGTAATTACCAGTAATATTTTGTGATTCTTTAGAGAAAAGAGCAAATTGTCCAAGGAAGAATATATCCTTATCTATATGTATATAGAAAGAGACATATATAGATATATTCTCAGGATATACATATATATTCTCAGGAGGAATATCTATCATCTATCATCTATCTATCTATCTATCTATCTATCTATCTATCTATCTATCTATCTATCTATCTATCTATCTATCTATCTATCTATCATCTATCTCACATGAAAGGAAAGATTAAAAAAAAAAGAACCCCTTGATTTTCTACAAAAGAAATTAATTTTCCACTTATTCATAAAATATTCCAGAGATGGATAGGTGGCAGGCGCCACGCCAGGGGCTGGGAACAGGGATGAGCAAGGTTGGCTGGTGCGGGCCTGAGGGAGCGCTTGGTCAGGTCGGGTAGAGGAGACCACACGGAGCAGGTGCCTGCCTGACCAGGGAGGACCGCGCCTTCCGCCCGGGAGAGTGGAGGGAAAGCGCATCCAGGTCTCCCAGCCCGGGCAGCGCTTGACCCGAGTCTTGCAGAATGAGTAAGAACTTCGGCACGGGATTTGTATGTATTTTACTGTGACTCTGGCCTTTTAGCAGAAAAGAAAGTTTTCCACTCTTGGCACAGAGAACGTTGGACGAGTGGAAGTCCCCACCATAAACTTCCATCCATCTCCAAGCAGGAGGTAGGGAGACGGTGGGGGAGTCGGGGGTGGGGTCTCCGACCGCGGGAGCAGGGTTTGGGGTCCCGGAACTCTCAGGGAGACCCGGGAAAGGACAGGAGGGTAGAAAGCAGCCCGCCGTCCGCGGGGTCTGGGCCGGACGCGTGGCCCTCGGGGGAGGGAAGACGCGCCTCGGAGCGGACTCCCGAGGCGTGGGCGCAGCTGGATCCGGACGGGGAAGCCGGCGAGGGTCCCGGGGCCGCGGCGGGTGGCGGGTTAGAGAGGAGCGAGCAGGAGGGCTCCGCGGGGAGCTGGGCTCCCAGTGCGGACCCCGGGCGCGCCGGCGGGCGGGGAGCGCGAGGGGGCGGAGCTCCGAGGCCCCGGCCGCGGCGGCAGCCCAGAGGGTCCGCGGGGGCTACTGTGGCCCGAGCCGAGGGCGGGCGCCTTTCTGAGACCGTCGCCTCGGCCTCGCAAGAGAGCCCGCGCGCCGTCCGGAGCGCAACCTCAAGCCTGTGTTCCCGGATCGGCCAGCGCTGCCCGGAGGGAGGGAGCCCGGGTCCGGGCGCCAGGTGGGACCAGGGGCCACGAAGAGGGCGGGGGGGGGGGGGGGGGGGGGGGGGGGGGGGGGGGGGGGGGGGCGGGTGGGGGGGGGGGGGGGGGCGAGGCTGGGAGCGTGGGCTCGGGGGGCCAAAGGAGGGGTGTGCAGAATAGCTCTGCCCTGGGCACACTGGGTGCAGGACGTGGGGGAATTCAGAGCCCAGGTACAGGATCGGACCGTACAGTGATACCTCGAAGGGCGGTGGGTCGACCTGTTGCACGGGCACTCGCACATTGAGATGCAGGCCTGGGTGGAATTCTGTGCCTCCGCTTTTCTCCTGGTGACACGGTCAGGGTTCCGAGAAAGCACTCCCTTTCTAGAAAACGAGCAGCTTTCTAGCATCTACAGAGATGAAGAGAGGGGTTTCAAGGCCCCCACGGGACCCTTGGCCCAAGCCTCCAGCCTTCTTGGGGACCTTGCCTCAGTTGCACCAAATCAGGATGTCATTCTTGCCCTGATCAGCTGCCATATTCCTTGGGGAGGAAAAAAAAGTACCAGATTGATGGAGTCTTTTATAGTTAATTTTTTAATTATTTTAAAACTATATATTCAACAGATAACACATGTATATGTTTTTTTCAAAAAAATGTGTCCTAGAGATAATGCCTACACTTGCACTTGTGTCTATTATACAGCCTTTAGTTTTTCAAACCATAACCTATGATGTCACCAACACTGCCCGCATCCCATAATCACTGGTGTTCCCCCTGGCCTCAGCTCTGCTGTCTTCACTGGGGTGTGAGGTAGGGAACCCACTGCTGAGAGAATGTTTCATTTACTTGCCTTCACTCTATAGCAATTAGAAGAAAGAGTACACAACAAGTTCTGTATAATCTATTCTTTCCCTTATATTGGACTTTCCCAAGGCAATTTAGGAAGAGTTTATTGATGAAGGGAATTAATGAAGGGCATTTCTTTAAAAACTTTTGATTTCCAAAAAGAAACAGCAGTCCATGAAGCAAGACTTTCCCCATTACACCCTTTCCACTGCCTCTCATCTTTCCATCCAGGACCAGCAGCGTTTCAGGCATAAGGTTTTTGCTGGATAGGAACCTGAGCAGGTAAATGTTTTACACTTGTGAAGGGGCCTAGGGACTTAGCTTTGTGGACTTAGCTTTGTGACAGGGGGAGGGAGGGGAAGCATAGAAGGACTTAGAGGGGAGCAGAAAGTAGAAAAGAAGGTGTACCTTGCTGTATAGAAGGCTCAGGGTCCAGAATGCTGTCAGTAACAATTTCCAGATCAATTTTCTAAGAAACCTCACCCGTGACTTACAATCAAGTATATTCCAACACCTTTTCCATGCAAGGTCAAAACCAGCAAATCAACCCATTTTTATCTATATGATAAAATGGTAGTGGTTTAATTATTTTTTTACTAAATAGGTTTCTTATGAAATGTCCTACCTGTTCAAGATAAATACTATCTACTCTAATGACTTCCTTTTTCATTACTTTGTTCATTTTTACATGTCCTGTGACCTCGACCTGGATTCCAAATATCATATAGCTCAGGATGATTAGAAGCTGCCACTCTGAGAACCCTTTGGAATGGAAGCTTGGCAGAAGAGAGGATAAAGAAATAGGGACTGATCCTTGTGACAGGGTAGGGGAATAATGAAGAGGAGTGGATTTTAGTACCAGCATGAGTCTATTAAGGAATCATGTACAATTTGTAAGATGACAGAGAAATATTATTAAGAGGTGAAAGACCCATTCTTCATTTATTCATTCAACCTATTTATAGATTGCCATGTGTATTCTCTGGGAGAGGACACTGGTGGCTGACACCAGGAAAAGTCCCTGGTCTGGAGCTTAGAGATGCTTTGGGGAGGCATTCATTAGCAAAATACCCACATATTTAGTGTGTAACTACGAAAAAAATAAACTCTAAAAGAAAGAATAAAGTCCTTTGAATATGTATACAAATTGTACAGTGAGAGAAGGGAAAGCTTTCTCAAGAAAGTTTTCCTTGAGCTGAGATTTAAAGGTAGGTGGGAATTTGGGAATTTATTTAATTTTTTAAATAATTTTTTTAAATTTTTGCATATTTTACAATATATGATTGTATAATTGCTAATCCCCATGGAAATACCCCCCACACACACACCACATCTCCCCTGGTCACTTTGCCTCCTTTCTTTTTGTTGTTAGTCCATGTTTAGCCCTTTAGTCTTTTTTTTTTCTTGATCCATTTCCTCATCCTTGGTGAGGGTGCAATTTCCCAGGACTTAGTAGAACGTGCTATTTATCATTCTTGTACTGCTTTTGGAGCACCTTTGGGCTTGGTGGGTTTTGATGTAGGACTAGAATGTATCTGTGAGGAATTGCATTGACTGCTAGTAATCAGGGATGCCTAGCAGCCATGTAGTGTTCGCCATATTTCAGATGTACACATGTAGACTTGGTATTTCTTAAATTTGGAAGGAAGATGCTTTGTATCACAACTTTGTGTTGAGTTGGTCTTGGTTCTCCATTGCTGTTCTTCCTGCTTTAAAATTAAATGTTTAATTTTATTTTTAGTGGTTTTTTTTTCTGCACATAGTGTGTGCATTGTGGTTCAAATGTGAATCATCTATATTCCATTGCTAAGGTATTCCATTGCTAAGATATATGTGTATAACAGCCATACCAAATTTGGTTTCCACAGTGACAAGTCATTGTTATCACTGAGTACTTTTCCAGGTGTGGCGGGTAAACTATAATTTCTCTCCACCTCTAACTACCATTGGAAGGATTTCAAAACTCTCAGTTACTCTAAAATTATATGCACCTCTTTAAAGCTTCATATACAACAGGTCTTAGGTAGGGGAAAAAAACACTCATTGCATTGATGCTGTAAGTCAGAGTAATAAAAATCTCCCAGTGTTGCATGGGGTACTCTGATCAACATATGTCGAGCACAAACAAGTATTTCCATTCATTCAGCCTTATTTACAATAAACCATCTATATTCCCAACACTGTACTAGGTACTATGAATAAAATGAATTAGTAAGACAGTCCCAGCATTTAAGGAATTCATAGATCTCTAAGAGAGAGGAGTCATGTCCATTTGTGCAAGGAGAAGTGTTTCACTGCTATAAGGGAAGCATAATACACAAGGAGGGGAGGAGTGGAGAAAAGGCTCAAGGAGAATTTAACACTTGAGTTGAGTCTTGAAAGTTGAGACATTCTGCAAAATAGACAAAGGGGAGAGAGCATTCTAAGGGGACTCATGGCCAACAAGGAGACCAGTGTATGAAGCAGCATGTTAAGTTCCAGGACTTGAGGCAGCATGTTAAGGTCCAGGACTTGAACTGACTTATATTTCAGTCACTGAAATGTAAGGAGCAAAGAGGGACCCATTAAGAGATGAGTCTGGACAGGTGGGCAGGCCATGTCACAGAGAACCTACATTTATCACTGGATAGCGAGGTCGTAAGAATATGTGTTCTGATATAACCCAGGTTTAAGTCACCACTCTGCCACTTTATAGCTGTAAGGCTTTGATAAAGTTACTAGTCTCCACAAGTAATTGTAATGAGGCTATAGCTCTCTCACAGGGCTGCTACAAGAATTGAGATGTCATGCAGGATCCCAAACAGATGATGTACCCAATTACCCAATTATTTTCCTTATTTATCCTAGAGCAAAAGTTGCTTCTAGAGGGGTATAAATAGAGAAGTGACAGAGCAATATTTTTTTAGAGTGTAAATCATTCTGGCTATGTGGTCATGCTGAGTTAAAGGGAGATGAGTGTGGAGCAGAACAACCACTTAAGGAGATAATAGGCATTCAGATGATGATAATTATGCCTTGAAGCATGGTGGCTATGCCAATGGCCATAGAGAAAAGGACCCAAATGCTTGACATGTCTATGAGGCAGACTCTGTGGGTTAGTTACTCATTAGATGGGGCCTGTGGGATTCTGGTCTGTCATCCTTTGGTTCTGTCATCAGAATGATCATAAAATATAAAGAAAAGGAAATCTGGTATTAACTAGGACTGAAAATCAGGTATCCGGAAAGTGCATATGCACAGAAGACTTAGTGACTGGTACCAGAAAAATTGTTTTTTTAATTCATAAGACTCCTCGATAAAACATAAAATAGAATCAGAAAGGTTTAGTTGATCCATAACAAATATAATTCCTTTTCTCTCTCTCTCTCAGTGCTACATTTTCTTTTTCTTTCTTTTTTTTCCAACCAATATCTGCTTTATTATTTTTTTTTACATCATTTCAGTCTCTGGGAGTCATCCATCACCTCCAAACATGTTAACTCTATTCACATCTGGTGGTTTTGATTCACCTCTTGCCTAACACTAGCCTGGTTGATCTTTACCCCTTTTCTTAAGTGTTCTCCCACCATCCAGTAAGAACTGGCTGGGGGAGCTTTATTAAAGTCAGAGAGAATTAGAGGATTTAGATCATCCCTCTTTTATGATACAGTGTAGCCTTGGTAACCACATCATCCATCCATAAGACAGAAAATAATCTAGACATGTTTTATAGTGTTCACTGAAAAGTTGCTGGGGTCACCCATCATATGGATAGACAAATGTTTCCCGCAATTGTGGACCCTGGGAAATGCTTAATCAAATGTCATATTGAATTCAGTTGCTTAAGCAACTGTATCATTATTTGAAGCCATAGAAATGAGCAGACATTATAGTTGTAGGGCCAGTTGGTGAGATGGCAACATGTGAAACGAGAAAAAAAGATGGTCTGCTTGTGCTACGGACATTCTAGAGTTTGGCAAAAGGGCTTTCCACCTCTGTAACCATGGGTGAGATAGCCAGCCTCTCTGAGCCTCAGACTTTACTAGTAGATACTGTGGGTACTCTTTCAATATCTAAAGGATATTGAAGGAGGTAATGTCTCCTTCAGAGTGTGGTTGTGAGGTTTAAATGAGCACTGTGTGAAATAAATGTCTGGCATACAGTAGGCGCTTCACTAGCCTATATCCTTTGGTTCAGCAAGTCTTTGAGGTCTTTACATTGAAAATTAGGAAGAAAGAAGTTTTCTCAGGTTAAATAACCTGATTAACTGGCTGTTATGTGTTTCTCATCTATAATTGTTTTACTCTCCCCAGTTGGGAACCCAGCAGAAATCTGTTTTCCTCCACCTTCAGGGAACTCTTATCTGTGATGATGGGGGCAAAGGTAATATGATACCTAGTGAGGAATCTAATTTTAACTACTCTTTCAATGACTCATATACAAGCAAAATGAATAACAAATGCAAAAAATAGAATGACTTAATCTCTCTCTCCTTTTTTCTTTTGGTAGGAACCTTAGCAAGTTTGTTTCTTGTTTATCATATAGAAAGAAGTAGATATCAAAGAGATTGTAGTTATTTTCTGGAATAATTGTGAGCTGTTTGTCCTTGGGAAAAAGGTTTTTTTCCCTTAATAAAAGTATATGGCTGAAAGAATTATAACCTCTATGTGGTCTTTTCTAACTACTCTGTAATTTGGGGTTAGCCATTAGTTTAGCTCACAAGCTTCGGGGGAGCTCCATCTGTGTGTCAGGCATTGAGTTGGCACCAAATACTCAAGAGAGGACAGCTGTGGTGCCCAGATCTCCTTCTGATTGTCCTTGCGAAAAAGGATCGGTCATTAGGGCCAGGAGGGAAGGATGCCAAATGATCTGAGAGGGCCAGTGAGATGGGAATCCCCAGGCCAAATATCTGTAGATGTTACCAGCTCACCAATGATGCTGAGCCATGACTATACTTCCGGGGGTCCTGCTTGCCCCCACCACTTTCATCTGAACCACCCTTTTTTAAGTCTGAATATGTTTATATCTGCATATCTTCAGGTTCATTTTTATATTATCATTTCTCACTCTCATTTATATGTTGTGCTGGTGTGTTTATATGTAAAAAGTCATAATTAAATTAAAAGGAAAATAGTCTTTTAAAAATTGCAGCAAATTTGCCTAAAGGTTAAAAGTTTCAATATCTATAGAATGCACAGAATTTAACAAAATAGTTAATTGTTTTGCTTATTACTATTTTTTGTTACAAAAAAAGTGGACTAAGTGGACCTTTGTAGACCTTTCTGGGATTGGTAATGATACAGTGATTTGTGCGTACTTACAATGTGTTCGTAATTGTGTTAGTACTTTATTCTAACTACTAAGGATATTTTCATCCCTCTAATAACACCAAAAGAGGGGTATTATTTTATTCTTATTATATTATCTTATTATTATTATTATTATTATTATTATTATTTTAGAGGACCTAGGACTCCTAGTAAGTGGGAATCACAAGTTCTGTTGACCTCAAAGCTCAAGCTCTTTCCATTTTATTACCCTGCCCTCCTCACTGGGTGGCACATGTCACCAGGTCTCCAGGCTCACCTGCCTTCTAGTCCTGACTCAGTTTCTTGACTCCTGCCAAATTTCAGTCTGGAACCGCCTCTTTCCCCACAACCTGGACAGATCCCATTCAGGCCTTCTATGCCAGGGAGCCCACCTAGCTACGCCTGCCTGCAACCCGCAACCCTCTACGTCCTCTCTTTTCTCCCGGGCATTCATCACATGTGTTGTATTTTCACACCAAGGGAGCTGTCTTCCTAACAGGACTTGAAACTTCTTGATGACGAAGTTCATGTCTGTGTACAGCCATGGCAGAGACCGACTGCCTCCCTGATGTCCCTTTCCCACTTTGTCCCTTCCTGTCCCGACTCATCCCTTTTTACCTTTCCAAAACCAAACCACACCAACAAGGCAGAAAATAGTCAGGCTTAACCCCTCAGAACCCCTTTTCCTGATTCGCGGCAGTGTATGGTTTACTAGTGCTGTTTCACAGAATCATGACAAAGAACTTTTCCATCAGATCCTATGCTTGCAGAGAAGCATTAGCAATGCCCTGTAACCATGGGTATTTCCAGACATCCCTCTCCTCCTTCCTTATTTACTATTTCCATTGCTAAACTTCTCCATTTCACTCTGCTCCCTTGTCTTCATCCAGGAGTCAGCCGAGTTCTCACCTGCCCACTCCCAGCTCCTTTGTCCATGGAGTTATGTCCCAGTCTCATGATATCTGTTAGATCCTAAGTGGTGGGACGCATACATTTGGTCTGCACACTTGGCTGTTTCTTCCTCCTCCCCCTCCTCCCCCTCCTCCCCCTCCTTCCTCTCCTCCTCCTCCTCCTCCTCTGTTTCTCCTCCTCCCCTTTTCTCCCCCTCCCTTCTCTCTCTCCCCTCTGTTTCTTCCTTCCTTCTTCCTGAGATCATTATTCCTGTTATTGCTTGGCTGATATTATCAACCCACTGTGACAGCTTATACATCTCAGGGTTGCTAATCTTCCTTTTGTAATTTTCCCAAAACTTATCATTATCTTTCTGTAAGGGATCCACAGAGCAGCTGGGCCTTTTAGCAAAAAGAGGAGAGTTTTATGGTGCTTCATTTCCTCCCCATCTATTAGCAGGACCGGGGGTTTTGTGTTTGCCTTACATCTCCCATAGCTTCAAACTGATGCCACCACTAGTACATAAGTTTAGATTTGATTAATTTTCTTGTAGAAGGCTTTTCTCTGACCCGCTTCTTAGGAACCAGCTTTGTGGAGTCTTCATTGTCTTTGCTGTTTTCCTTCTCTGTCTCCTGCTATCTGAATTCCTACCCTTTGGTGCGTCGGTCCTTGTACTACACTCTATAGCTTTCATAGTGGAATGAAGAGGACAAAACCATTCTGAGCAAAGCTGTTTACTATTCATTTAATGTTTACAGTGTATCAGGCTTGGTGATGAACCTTTTTATATGTTATTTTTTTAATCCTATCAAAAACTTCAGTATTATCTAAATACAATGAAGAAACAGATGTTTAGTGAGGGTGACTTGTCCAATATCTCAAAGGTAGCAAATAAAACAACCAGGATTAAAAGCTGCGTCATATAATCCCAAAGCCCATAATCAAAATTAAGTTCATGGGCGCTGTCTTTTATACTTTAAAAATAATGATTTTGCATTAAGCTCTTTCATACACTTCTATGACAATATGAAAGGATAAACTATTCTTTTACAATGCATATTGAAACCTTCTAGCATATTCTTATCCTTTAGTAATTCCCATGTCTGAATTTATACATTTGCTGTGTTTATAATCACTAGTATGTGCCATGATTTAACCCTAAGTAAGCACTGTTCAGAATAGGAAATGTTTTAAATAGGTTTCATGTCCAAAAGAAAGGAGTGCTAATTTAAGGTATGGTACAAAACATCAATTAGCTTTCCCTCTATAAAAAAGTCCAAGATATTGGTATTTTAAAAGAAAGTTATCTTTAAGAAGAGTGCATTTTTCTGAGAAACCAAAAATTTTAAAGTGGGAGAGAATGACTGGCACAACATTCTATCTCCTAAGGAAATAATTTCAAATTAAGAAAAAAGATTGAAATGTTCTTTGTAAACACAAAACAATATTTCACATGCTTAGCCATTGATAATTAGCTATGTAAATTCTGATTCATGCCTGCCATAGTCATGCCTGCCACTCATGCCTGCTATAGTCAATAAATCTGATTATGTGAATTTGTGGCAATAATTACAGATTAATGAATGGAAAAAAGTGGGTTGCAGAACAGAATGCATAGTATGACCCCATTTCCATAAATTTACCCATATATATGTCTACACAATCACGAGAATAAGGCCATTTGGTGATGGACTCTATGGTGATTTTTAATTTTCTGGGATTCTTTTCATGTTTTTCTTATACCTTCCTATATTCTTTGTGTATTGCAGTTAGTATTGCTTTTAAATCAAACAAATATTAGTTTCCTTACTTAGTAAATTGTATGACTAACTGATTTTTAATGATCATTTTATATTTTCCTAAGTTTATTATGAATATATCAAACACTGTTTTTCTGACTATTACAAAATAGATCATTCATAGTAAAGATAATGTGTAATATATACCTCTTAGAGTAGAGATAATAAGTAATATAATTCATTGGAACTATTAGAATTTTTACTGGTGTTATTATTAATACTTTGGTTACAAAATTGTGTAGGGTTGTTGTTATAAACATTGTTGTACATACTTCTTGTACATATGCAAGAGTTTCTAGAATATTCTACCTAAAGGTAAAAGTTTTAGATTTAGGGTATATACATATTCATGTTGACTATACAGTATGAAATGGATTTTCAAAGTGATCTTTCCAATTTAAACTTAGATCATCAGTTTTTGAGAATTCCCATTTACCCACATTCTTGTCAAAGTTGAATGTTGTAATATAGTGTTAATTTGGTTACCAATGTGTACATGTTTCTTTATTTTTCTATTCAGTTTTGACTTCTATGTAACATCTGTCAATATTTTGCCCAATGTCTTTCCACTGGGGCCTTCTATTTTACTTTCAATAGGACTGCTATATATTCTGAACACTACTCCTTTTCCAGGTACATTGCTGCAACTATTCCCAGTTGCAAGTTGTCTTTTCAGTATTAAGGATCATTTTATTAACAGTAGCTTTTAGTCTAATAAATATTAAGTCATCATCTGGTCGCAGTGGTAAATTCTCTTACTTTAACTTTTTGTATGTAGAGTGTAAGTCATCTATACTGTTTTAACTAATGAAAACTTGCTTTTCCCCTAAACCTTACATTTTTGATATCTATCTGTTAATATTGCTAAATTGGCTAACACCTCAGGGAAAATGTTAGAGAAGTGATGATAGGACATCCTTGTCTTCATCCTGATTTTGAAGGGCAGGTTTTTAATATTTCATCATTAACCATGGTGCTTGGAACTTCCAGTACTGAATCACAGTATATTTTGAAGCACACAGTATTCACATATGATTAAAAGAGCTCAGCAACCTTAGACAGGAGGCAAGAGTGCATGCCTTAGGTATAGTTTACCCAGACTAATCCAGTAGAGTAAAAGACTCTTCACGTGATCCACCCCCAGTCTGGGATTTGACATTGAATTTGGAGCCCAACCCCTGTCTGACATTCTTCTATACATGCATTTTCTTTTAAATGCTGGAGAGTCTGGATTTGGGTAGTTCTGGGTCACCAGCCAAAAACCACCTCCTGATACAGTAAGTGGGTATCAGAATCACACACTGTTGAATTGTACCCAAAGTTTATGACTCAGAAGATATGAAGTGGGACCTGTGAATTTGCATATCTGAGTTTCCCAGTTAATGCTGATGCTGGTCCTGGAATCACACTTTGAAATCAATGTCCTAATGCCCTCTCCTTTCAAATCCTAACAGTGCACCCAACAGTGAAACCAGGAAGCAAAGTCACTAAAGTACCTGAGAAAGAAGGAGGAGGACTACAAATAGTAAAGTAGCTCCTTGTACTGTGGCTCTTGGAAAGTAGCACATGGTCAGCTCCAAACTTGGGAGAATGGACGGAGAGAGAAATACATGAGAAAATGGGAGATTGGAGAGAGAACAATGGAAGGAACATATGGGAATGTATGAAGGGAAGCGACAAATTAGTAAACGTATTAGGTAGGACTGATTATTCACATTAAATCCCACAAAGAATATAGAGAGTATAGGATGACCTTGTAGTTGTAAGATAGAATAAGCCGTTTAAGTGACAGTTCCTTGTGAAAATTCATTCCACATGGAGGTGGATCTCGTCAAGTAAGACAGTGAGTGCGAAATAAGCCAGAGACCAAGCCCCAGGAGATAAGGGAAATAATACAAGTCCTATTAAGCAGAATAATTGATTTATTCTTAAAATAGAAAAGGGGAGGGGCTCTGCAAGCAAACAAGATTTACAATCACATCAATCACTTCAGAAGCTGTAGTCTCCCTGCCACAGACACTTTAATGGGTTCAGTGCCAGTGAAAAGCAGGGTACTTAGGACAGAGTCACACAAGGAAGAAGATGGAGCAATTGCCCTGCTGCATGGAAAGCAATACCAGAGGTATCAAGGAGAGCAGTGGCACAGAGGACTGCACTTGTCTGATGCTTTTTTTTTTTTGAGACTAGGTCTCTCTATTTTTGCCTGTGGAACCGCAGGCTCTCGTTGCCCGGGGTACCACAGACTCAAGCAATCCCCAGCCTCAGCTTCCCAGGTAGCTGGGATTACAGGCACGCACCACCACACCCAGCTATTTATTTGGAACTAGGTCTCCCTACGGGCCCCAGGCAGGACTCGAACTGCGATCCCTAACCCCGGCCACTTCATAGGCTGAAGCTTACAGGCACGTGCCACCATGCCCGACTCTCGTCTGATGTTTTTGATACAGGGCTTTCACTCAGCAATAGTGTGAATAAGCAGTGTGATTAAAATAGAAGGGCTTAAGTTCTTCCTTTCCATATCTGCTGCCACCACCTCTCTGTCAAGGGCTAGCCAGTAATCACCAACATCAGGTCTCCATTTTGTTTGTTTTGCCTCTCGGTGTCACTGATTTGACACTTACTACACAACTCGTCCAACCTCTCGGAACACCCTCTACTGTGGGAGATGTGTATTCCCATTGTGGCCTAGTCCTCATTGTAATAAATTGTTTTTTCATGTTGTGTGAACATTACAGTACATTACAGTACAGTTTTATGGTGAGAAAATTCTTCTTTACAACGCACCAAAATCTCTCTCCATGAGATTTCTGCCTATCTACCAGGTCTTGTTCTCCATACCTAGAAAAAAAATCTTCAGAAAGAACATTCTGAAACATTCTTCAGCATCTTAAAGACCTCAGTCATCTCCCAACTAAATGTTCTTTTCTCCAGTAAACTTTAAGACTAGTTTCCATTGTTTGCTGGTATCATTTCCAAGTCTACATTGTCCTGTTTGCCTTCTCTGGATGTAGGCAACTTGCCTCAACCTCCTTTTCCCAGACTGAAATCTGTCTACTTGAACTTCATACCACATATGAAGTCTGAGCCGCAATTGGATACAGCAGAGTACTTGCTCCTCCTGGACCATATTAACAACTCACTGCTTTAGCAGTCACCTGATCCTGTGACTCATGTACGGCCTGTAGACATCATCAGAACTACTTATTATTTAGGTACAGTTGCTAAGTCAGTGTCAAAACACCTATCAGAATTACTAAATTCAGCACTCAGTTCTTTCTTCCATTTTGAAAACAGTTGCAAAGAACAGGCAAAGACAACATAGGTTGACTTGTTTGTCAAGCTTGTTCCCTACTGTTTCTAAGAAGTGTACACCTAATTGAAAGTACCTTTCTCATTTCTTCTTTCTCTGTTTGGTTGTTTATCTAGAACAGACCATGCCCATTGTCCTGCTATGTCCTACTATGTCAGTAGATTGTCTATCTGTATTTAACACCTCAGCTCTTCACCCTATGCTATCCCCTCCTTTTGAAAACTCCAAGGTGACTTTTGGAAGTAGGGGTGGTTTTGTTGTTGTTGTACACTGTTTCCTTATTTCTCTAATCCCATAGCCAGAATCCCATAGTCTGTCATTGACTCTCTTGGGCTTTCAATTCTACTTTTTTACTCTCTTTATCTACCTGAACTGTTCATTTAAAGAATATTTAAAGATTCTTTAGTGAAAAATATCCAGTTTACTCAATAAAAATTTATTTCTGCTCTCTACTTAAAAAGAAATTTTTTTCAGAACTCCTCTTAAAATATACTACAGTAGCTTTATGTGGATATAGGGTGTGGAATAAAAAGTTTCAGAGCTGTGTGAGAACCTGGTTCTTCAATTCCTCACCTGTATGACTCAGACAGGAAGATGGAAACACAGTATTACTCTTCTCTTTTAATTCAGTGCTCTTAAACCTCGGGGAGCTAGTAGAGCTTGGAGTAAGGTGGTCTGCAAACACTACAATCATTGTATAACCACATGCTAAATTATGTCTGCATCCCAACACTTTCCAGCAGGGAAAGGTGTACTAATATTTATTGTGCTTCACTTTTAGATTGTACAGACATGCTTGACAGTCTAGACTTTATAGAATTTAGCCAAATTAAAACTCTTGACTCCTAAGGAGTCCTTGGACTGAAAAAACCATGTGCCCTAATGGGTCACATGGCACTGGAGCAGTAGAGCCAAGTCTTCATTTGAAAGTATCCATAGCATAGTATTTTTTCATTGACTAGACTGAGGGTCACACAGAAACCCATGATAAATGACTTGCTTTTCTTCAGAGTCATTTATTAACCTCAGGAGTGTAGAATGCATTACAAGAGACTAATCTGTGTCACTGAGGTCATTGACCAGACCTTTCTGAAACTATAGGGGGAAGGTTGGAAGAAAGTAGAAGGATGTAGGCTATCTTTACCTCTGCTGCTATCCCAATACATGATGCCTCCACCATCCTGAGTAACATATTGAATAAAGAGTCTCTGCCTACACATTTGAGAAAGTCAGACTGTCCTATGATTAGTACCCTCAACTTCCAGGAATGAACCATGGGCACAATTGGATGGTTGAGCTAGAAATAAACATAAAATAATGATTTATTTTAAATCAAAACACTGGTATGCACACAATGAAATGAGCATGGCCTCCTTTTAAGTTAAGACCTTTGAAATCCCTTCCATTTCTTCCACTGTTTTTCTGTTACTCAAGAGATTATCAGGAAAATAGGTGAACACACATACACACACACGACAACCATCTTTATCTACATCTCAAAATTAGCTCCCATTAATGTTTTGGTATATTTGGCATATCTGCTTCCAACATTTTTCTTTATCAAGAAATGTCTACTGTTTCTCATAAAATATGACTTGTAGATATTTCAAATATGAGGAAAATGAAAAGACAAAGTTTTTTTTTAATACACTAGAAGTCCATCATTAATATTCGGTGAAAGTCATTTCAGACGTTTTTCTACATATCCCATTCTTTTGAATGTCATCAGTTTTGGCAAAGTTTCCACTTTTTGAGGGAGGATTTGATTTTGAAAATAGGTCAAAGTTTTCAGGAACCAGATGTCTGACAAATAAGGTAATAATTAAACTGAGGAACAAGACTTTGGTGCCAAGTCAGGTGTAATTGGTCTTCTTGGACAGCTCAGGAAACGGCTCCAAGCAGGGCATGTTCTACACCAACAAAAGCAGCCCTCTGAATGACTCTCAGTGAAGGGCATATTCGTAGGGTGACCAAAGTCTTGGGAACCATAACCTGCAGTTGATCCAGGGCTGTGCCCCTGTAGAGCAGTGAGCCTCAGTCTGGTTCTTAACCTTTGTAAAGCCTCTGTTTGCTCATCTTTAATGGGATGTTCATAATGGCCACTTTTCCCGAGCTGTTATGAGAATCAAATTAGGTCATGGACATAAAAGCTCTTTTGTGGACTGTCAGACCCTAAACAAATGTTAAGACACTATTGTTTAAGTATGTTTGTCAAATTAATCTTGTTTCTTGATGGGCACACAACCTACAGATGTCATCACTCCGTGGACACGCACATCATCAAAGCATAAGTGGATAAGGCTATTCTCTCCCCATTTGCTCTCCTCGGACTGCACACTTGAAGGCTGTCCTTGACTTCATGATTATTTTACCTGATTTTTCCAGAATCTAAGTGTTGTAAGGGAAGTCAGGAAAGACTGGTAGGATACAGCTAAAAACACCATTTCTAACTTTTAATAACCAGAGGCAAGGGGTTGATGGTACTGAATTCTTTCAGCCTGGGCTGTTTTGGAATTTTTTTAATTAGAAATCTTTTTAATTGAGTGAACATTAGGATCCTCCCCTTCCTGACCCTCCCACCCATCAAGTCTCACCACCACAGTGCTCTCACCACCAGATGCCCTAGTCCTTGTGCTTATTTTGGAATTTTAAAAGAATTTGGTCTGTTTACTTGAAAGTACTCTTAGTGTTTGAAATTCATTAACTCATCATTCACAGAACAAATGAATCTGAATTTAAAAGGTTAACTGAATAATTTCCATGTTGCATAAAAAAGAGAAAGATTTAAAACTATAGTTATCTGTGAAAGTGGGAAATAACTATCATCCTAGCAAGCAGTTGAAGGACTAAATCTTAGGCACTGCTCCAATCTGGCATCTAAAAATTGCACCATAAAATGTTATATATTATTTTTGGTATTATTAATCAAAGATTAGAATTTTTAGATCTGTAAGTTAGAAATATGACAGTGTATGTGCTGTCAGTGGCTTAGTACCTTCTGAAAGAATACCACATCAACAGGAGCTACTCGTACTCATATGTGACTTATAAATAAAATTTCATCATTTGGAATTTTTTTTATTTGTATTCATCCCTTCCAGTTCCTTTTATCAAATATTTACTATATAACAGGCATTGTGTCATCTACAGGAGATAGAACAATGAATTCAACAGCCTTTTAGTTCCTCCTTGTAAGCTTTTCCAGAAGATCTAGTTAAGATCATTGCTGAAGATACCTCACCAAACAGAGTTTGTAGCATTTCATAGATGAAACAGCCTTCTATTAGAAGACATATTCTGGGACATTGAGAGAAATCAATGCCTGGCTTTCAAATGTCAAAAGATAGACTGTCTCTCTCTTTTTTTTTTTTTTTTTTGAGACTAGGTCTCACTATTTTTGCCCATGGAACCGTGGGCTCTCATTGCCCGGGGTACCACAGACTCAAGCAATCCCCAGCCTCAGCTTCCCAGGTAGCTGGGATTACAGGCGCGAACCATCACACCCAGCTATTTTTTTGGAACTAGGTCTCACTATCGGCCCCCGGCAGGACTTGAACCATGATCCCTAGCCCCGGCTGCTTCATAGGCTGAAGCTTACAGGCACGAGCCACCGTGCCTGGCCCAGGTTGTCTCTTTTGTTAGGGGCTAATACTATTTGTGACTTCGAGTTGAAGCCAATGCTCATGTTTGCTTTTCTAAGAACTTTAAGAAAGATGCTGAATCTACTCTGCTGGTGTTGGAACAATAAAGCCTGCTTGGAACAAGAAAACAATAGGTGTGTAACAGCACATCTATTTACAGCATAATTTACTGAATATTTTAAGCCCCACTACTGAGATTTATTGCTCGAAATAAAAGATCCCTTTCAAAATATTCCTGCTTATTGGCCAGTCACATGGTCATCCCAAAATTTGATGAAACCAAAGAGGCTAATGCTATTTTCATGTATGACTGCTAACACAACACTCATTCCGCAACCCTGGATCAAGAAGTTATTTGACAATTAAATCTTATGATTTGAGAAATACATTTTATGAAGTTATAGCTGCCATAGACAATGATCCTCTGATAGATCTGGGCAAAGTAAACTGAAAGCCTTCTGGAAAGGATTGATCATTCTAAATGCCATTAAAAACATTCATGATTCATGGAAGGAAATCAAAATACCAAAGGAGTTTGGAAAAAGGTGATTCCAGTCCTTGTGAATGATTTAAGGATTTAAGACTTCGATGGAGGAAGTAACTAAAGATGTAGTAAAAATAGCACAAGAACTAGAATTAGAAATGGGGTTAAAAAATGGGACTGAATTGTAATCTCATGACAAAATTTTCATGGGTGTTGAGTCTTTTTTTTTCTTTTCTTCTTCTTTTATTTTCTTTTCTTTTTTTTTTGAGGATGAGCAAAGAAAGTGGTTTCTTGAGAAATAATTTACTTATGAAAATGTGATGAATGTCATTGAAATGACAACAGAGTATTGAGAATATTACATAAACTTAACTGATTAAAAAAACAGCGGGTTTGAGATGATTGACTCCAATTTTGAAAGTTCTACTGTGTGTAGAATGCTATCTGTACACAGAGAAATCTTTGTGAAAGGAAGAGTCAATCGATGAGGCAAACTTCATTGTCATCTTACTTTCAGAAGCTGCCAAACCGCTCCAGTTTTCAACAAACCACACTAATTAGTCAACAATCATCAACCTCTAGGCAAGATCCCCCACCACCACCACCAGCAAAAAGATTACAACTCCCTGAAAACTCAGATAATGGTTAACATTTCTTAGCAGTGAAGTACTTTTAGTACAGTCTGTAAAATGTGCCTGTGCATTGCACACTTAATAGTTTACAGTATAGTGTAAACATAATTTTCATATGCAGTGGGAACCCCAAAAAATCATGTGACTCTTAATTGAGCTCCTCCCTTTGTTGCAGTTATCTGAAACCAAACCACAGTATGACTGTGGTGTGCCTGTTTTGAACCAGTCACTTAATCCCTCTAAAATCTCACAACATTTTGTTACTGCTGTTGTTTGTTTTCAGCACCTTTGGAGTTAGCACTAGTCATCTCTTTCCTGTCTAGCTCACAGGAGTATTTAATAATGCTCCATTTTTCTTACTACATCTATTCATATTTTAAAAACAAATTGGTTTCATTGTAGTAGTCCTGTAAGTTTTTTTGTTTGTTTTTTTACCAACATGCCATGAGCATTGTCCTATGTCTTTAGGTGGTCTTATTGTATTTTTAAGGACTGTATAGTCTTCAAGTAAGAGACTATACTATCTTTTCATGCTAATTCTCACTTGTTAGATGTGGAGTTGCATTATTTGTTTTTAGAAATAGTATGGCTAGGCACAGAGAGAAAACCGAATCTGAGCTTCACAAGTTGCAATCATATCTCTCGTGTTTTCTTTCATAGAATCATCTGTCTCAGGCCAGAATCAGGGGCCCTCAAACAGAAGGCACTGAAAGCTGGCTTATTAGAAGAGAAAAAGTGTCTAAGTACAAGGCAGGAGTTGCACTTTTTTGTTGACTGATGAGCCACTTTCATTGGTGTTAAAACAATAACCCAGTGAGGGGAAGAATTGTCCTTATTATACTTAAGGATTGAACTAAATGGTTACTTAGGGATACTAACTTGAGAGGGGAAACTAAGAGGGGACCAGAACCACCATTGTGCTACCCCCTTTCTGTGCCTTTTCCTCCCTACCAGGCACCCTCTCTCTTCTCCCCATGTCCTTTTTACACTTTCCATCCCCTGTAGCCCATTCCTCTCAAATATGCCTATCAGATGCTCATGACATAAACTTTCTGGACTTCTCATCACATAATTAACACTTTACTATCAATGAGTTAATGGATTCTTAGCACAGTTGATTTACACAGCTTTGCATAGGAGATAGAAAACTCCATGTACAAGCTTAAAATTTAATAAACCCACTACAATATGAAGATATTCTATGCTGTGTCTATTTTGTTCTAAAGTCTTCACTTTAAAATTATACATTTTTTTATAACTACTAAACATACTTCTTAGTTGGATATCTCTAGACTTTTCTCTCCCACCTCCACTCCATCCTCAAAATCAGGACACAGGCTAGAAGCAAAATTTCCTACTTTCCTACTAGTGTGTAGTGTGCATTTCTATTAGGGTGGGTTCCTTTGTTGATGCAGTAACGGCTGTGGCCTTAGTACAGACACGTGGTCCACACTCTGTCACATCACTGTCCTTGTCGCTGTACAAGGGCGTGAGCTTGTACAAGTCCTCCTTTTGGCAGTCACTCCAAATTTAAAATTCAGATATTGTATTTTAATGTTCCAGAGAGATAGATCTTTCCTTGTGGTTTACTTTGTGTTTTAACAAGTTTACACACAAAAAATGAAAGTCTTCCTTTTTTCACCTAAGTAAGCTCAGTGAAGCGCAAGAATGAACATTCACAGAACATTCACACCCTGCTTCTAGCCAAGTCTGGCCACCAGATCTTAGCAAGCCTCTTCTTTTCTCTGAACCTGTTTACCTGTTTATGAACAGGAGATATTCTGAGATGCCTTCTGGTCCTGCGGGCATGACTGCATTCTAATTATGAGTTTACTCTGCTCAGCGTGTGCCTCTAGTCAAAAGTTACATGTAACTTCTCAGCGTCTGGATAAACTGGGACGCGATGCCAAGCCCAGAGGCGGCGCTCAGGGGTCGCCAAGGGGCTCCCCTTATGCTTGCAAGGCTCCAAGGCAGCAGCCCCTTGCCACAGGGGTGGCGGCCCTAGGCCACCGAGGACCTCTCCTTTCTCTCCAAGGCCATTACAAGTCAAAACCACCACTCTTCCCTGCTGACGCCACAGCCCCGCTGGGGGTGAAGACCGATCTCCAATCTTTCTGCTCCAGCACAGCCGGCCCAGGGCGGATGCGGGCGCGTCGACCAGCGGGCGGAACTGCGGCGGCTGCGCCGGGGCGGCTGTGGGGGCCGCTGACGCGTGACGGAGAGCCTGCTTCCCCTTCTCCCTACGCCCCTCCCAGCCACAGCTCCGCCGCTGAGTCCACAAGGGGTGGCCGGGGGTGAGAGGGAGGAGGGAGACCCTCTCGAGCCTCTCACCCTAGAAGGGCTCGGGAGGGCTCGGGGAGAGCAGGCCCCTTCTAAGCCTAGCCCTTCTAAGCCTAGCCCTCTGCTGAGGCTGCGCTGAGTCGAAGGGACTCACAGAACCCAAGCCACCCAACTGACCAGCTTGCAGATAAGATCACAGCCTAGAACTGAATAGCAGCTGGTCCCAGGGAGGAATGACAGAAAAGAGACCGGACGTCTCCTCTAGTCCTCGGTCTCCTCTGCCAGGTCTTTTCCGCCAAAGAGCTTTCTCTGGTTTCTTCATGCTTCCAAACAGTAGCTTTGACCTGTCCTATTAACACATGAACCATGATTTGCACATTTGAAACTGAACCCATCTCTCCTTGTGGAATCTACAGCAGACTGTGTTCTTCTTGCCATCAGTTCCAATTTTCTGTAGGTTTCAGAGTTTCATTATCTGGCCTGCAGTGACCTTGGAGACCTAGGAAAATGTCCCTTTGTAGGGGTATCGCACAGCTAATCTCATCCACCCTGTGGACGGGATACTAACTGCATCTCAAAGGGGACTTTTTCTCTAGTCTAGCTATGGGTAGTTTGCCTGACTTTCTGCCCAGTCCTGTTTCATGCACTCCTTGTTTAACAAGGTATCCCATGCTGTAGGTGAGCTAAACCGAGTGTGTTCTAGCAGCAGAAGGAAATACAAAATGACTGTTCTGCTCAAGTGGGAGAGGTAGGTAGGTATACTATCATATTAACTAGTTTATCAAACATTTACTAAGTTCTAGGTAGACTCTATGCTAAATTCTTAAAATTATTTTCATGGAATTAATGTATCATTTTCATGTAATCCTATCAGGATTCTTGATATTGTTATTCCTGTGTTACAAGTGAGAAACAAGGGGCACAGTAATTAAATGACTTGCCCCAACTTACCAACTAGTAGTTGTAGAAGCCACGATTTAAATCCCAATCCATCCAGAGCCTCTGTCTTCAACTACGGTATCCTCTTGCCACTCATGATCAATAAACATTTTACTCTAAGCAAAAGGGCAAGAGAAGGGAAATAAAGAAATTTTGCTTTCTATTCTTGCTCTATCTCTGTAGGCAAATCACATAACTTTGTCTTTCAAATATATGAAATACCTGAAACCAATAAAATTTTATGCAGAAGTGCTTTATTTCTAGGAAGAGCCGTCAGCGTTTTCATCAGCAGCTTGGAGATATTTATTCGCCCTGTAACCCCACTTGACTCCAAGTGTAGTTACATAAGAATTCTCTGAACTATTAGCTTTATTCCCTTTTTCATGTTAAGTGAGTCACACTGTCTTCTAACATTCTAAGTCCAAGGCAATAGAAGTTTCAGGCTCTGGGATCTCTCTGCTGTGAGGGGCTCCTGGTTGCATGCTGGCTTCTCTAACACACCGGCATGTCCAGATAGCGATCACAGGACGTGGGGGCATGGGGATGGGATCATCTGCTTCATCCTCCACCTGTTTACAACAACTCAGCATTTTTGCTTTAGCCTGTTGTTTTCTTAACTCACATCCAAATTCTAAGAGATCTCAAGAAAAGAATTCCAGAATTCTGGACTATAAGAAACATTCTAGTGGTGAAAACTCCAGTAGTCTTGAGGTAAAGCATGTATTAGTGATTGCATGTCTGCCATACCCTCCATACAGCCCTGAGTGAGACAGAGAGCAGAGACTCTGTCAGAGAACTGCTAGGAAGACACACAGAACACTTGGAGGATAAGACCAGAAGTCAGGAGGGGTTTTCTGGAGAAGTGGGAATTGAGCCAATCCTACAGAATACGTAGGAATGGAGTGAATAAGAGGTGCAGGTCAGAAGAGAAGATATAGCATTCCAAACAGAGGACACAGCAGAGGAATGTACCAGAGACAATAAAGAACATGGCCTGTTGGAAAAACAATAGTTTAGATTGGGAAACAACCTAAGTGCTTATCGGCGGATACGTGAATCAAGATGATTCATATGTGTGCAATGTATGCATAAAAAGATGAAATCTTGCCATTTGCAACAACATGGGTGGAATTTGAGGGAATTATGCTGAGTGGAAACAAATCAGAAGGAGAAAGATGAATCTCATTTAGAATATAATGAAACAAAGCAAAAGACAGGCAAAACTAAACCAAAACAATCTTTCAATTGTGATTACAGAATTGAGGTTACTAGAGGGTGATATACAGTGCTGTAAACCAGGACTACTTCAAGTCAAAATGAAAGATTTAATATGATGATGATTTCAAACTACAGGTTTACATCTTCAGAGCTTAAGACATGAAGGGAACATTTTAGGATGAGGTGTTTCTTAACTCACAGCCTATATCCACAAGAATGCAATCCTGTCAAGCAACACCATACATTGGCAATACCAAAACTCAATACCAGTATACATTTTTTATTTACAAGGTTATAGAGGAAAGAAGCATTGCCTTTGTTTGTTTGTTTGTTTGTTTGTTTAGTTCAACACTAAGGATATAATGAGGAATCAAAGATTGTCCTCAAGTGGGGGATACAAACATTTCAAAATCTTGGAAAACAAGTGCTAGGATAGCAATATACACATAACACTAAGGAAACACTGAAGTGACAGAGTGGGGAGCAGAGGCATCCAGAATTAAAATCAATAAAATTCCATGGGGGTAATAAGGAAGAAGTGTCAAGAAGGCTACTCAGAAAAAGCAAAGGTTGGGTTGAGACTTGCAAGTTTTCATGTGAAGAAACAAAGAAGGAACAAATGAAACAGTCAATAAAAAGATGAGGCATGAGAGAATGTGGTGTTTTCAGGACCAGGTTGAACTCCAGGATGAGCATGAAGCAGTCTGGGTTGTCCTTTGCAAAATAAGGATCAAATAGTGACACTATAATACTAACTACATTATTTCATGAATAGCTATTAAATAACTTTTACACTGCTTAAACAGTTCTATTTATCTTATCTTTTTCAAACCATCCCTATGTTAACATGGAAATATTGTCAGGCCTGTTACCAATGAAACATATTAGGAAAAGTGAAAATATGTCTTCTTCAGAGTTCTTCCTTTTTAATGATTTTGTATCTTTCAAAAGTTTTGATGATCAGTGGCATCTTGATGAACTCTCTAAAGCAAAGCATTATCCAAATAGAGTTAAAATATATTTAAAAAATTTGAAACTTCTATCATTTTCCTATCAGGGAATGAGTCGTCATAATTATCAGAAGTCATGCCTTCAAAATCCTTTAGAGAGGTCAGAAACCCATTTTGCAGATTAAGAAACTGAAGTTCTCTGTGTTCTCAATATGATTGGAGTAGATCAGAGAGGTTATTACTTTTGATTGCATAAAGGTTCTTGATTACCCCCTATATAAGAAGTGTTTTGAGACTTGTTCTATTTGTTTGTAACTATATTGTGTGATTTCACTAAAGAATATGAGCATTTCTCATTATTTTTAATCCTTGAATTTACCACCTCCTCAATTCCTATTCTACCTCATTTTCCTTGTCTCTTTCTTGAGACAGCTTTGTAAATTGCTGAGACAGTTTATCATGTCACAGGCACTGTACATGTTTATCCAGTCCCTCGCAATCACAATGGAGCCCTCTGTGTTCCACACCAGAACAGGACAGACGAAGCCCTGTCGTCAAGGAGTTCACAGCACATTAAATATTGTTTGTTTCCTCTCGTTTATCTCCTCTCGTTTATCCCCTCTGTTTGCTCTGTCTGGGCTCTTTTTCCCCACTTTACCCCATGCTCCACATTACCCCTCCCCATTCTTGTTCATCCTTTCTTCTCTCTTCCCCAATAGCTTTTTCCAATGACTAACAGGAACCCAGCTCAGCTGGTTTTTATCACACTCCTGTTCTTGCATTTTTCCGACTCAATTAAGCCATTACCAGAGCTAAATGAGGCATGGACTCTCCAAAAGTCACACCTGTTGTCAGGGAGATGGCGGGTAAGAACGTGTGCAGCTGGCAGGCGGGCAGCAGGCAGGGTTGAGAGAGGCAGCCGAGTGTGACCAGGCAGTTTGTGTTCCCCCAGTGCTGAAAGAGAGCCCTCATTTTAAAGCAAAACGTCTTTTGCTTAAATACAGAAGAAATGAAGTCTGACATGGAATTGAGGATCGTCACTTTGGTGATGAAAGATAAGATGTCCCTAATTCTTTGGTAAATGTGTACCTGGTATGTTTAGAAAACCACACTGCATCTGTCCTCAATAAGAGGTAAAGAAAGCTGTAACTAGAGCCAGGTACACAGGTTTTGTGATTATTGGCTGAACTTGCTCAAGTTTTCCCTATTCACCCTGGTTAAAACATACACATTTCACCTTTCTGCAATAGTGCCTTCATGCCTTACCATGACAAGAGGTTCAGATACTGCGCAGTGGACCAGAGACACTGCATGCTCACTCTACCAAGATAAACCATCTCTTAGAAATGATTTTAGTTTCATAATCATGTTTTCTCTAGAAAACCTAGAGTTTTATTTTTGCAGTTCAGGAATTAAGAAATTTTATAGGGCTTAAGCTTGGAGTACCTCTACTGATGATTTTATGTGAAGGTCTGTGTCTCTATTTTCTTAGTTGAAATAGGAACAAAATCATTCTGCTCTAGAGTTACCTAATTTCAAAAATGTTAAAACCAAAGGACAAGATCCAAGCATGTGTTGACTCATAAACTTACTTTGCTATTCTCTCTTAATTTGTCCTTGAACCTGGAACTTAGATGAGTCATCCAAAATCCAAGTTTAACACATGCTTTTTGAGCATCCATTCAGAACCATGTTCCTCACTCAGTGCTGAAGATACGACCGTAGTCATGATGAAACCCCTGCCCTTGTGAACCTTCAGTCTTGAAGGAGGGGTCTCTCTGAAAATTGCCCCACAGCCCCTGTTTTTCACAGTGAAAATGAATGAATGAATGTGAATCATTTATTCAATTAATATTTGTGGAGCATTTACTAGGTTCCAGGTGCTGTGCTTGGTGACAGATTAGAATGACAAGGAAGAGGACAGACTCTACCCTCATAATGTTTCCAGTCCCCACCTTGACTTAATGCTCTCTCCTGGCCCAAAAGAAGCTATCCCTGCTTTGCCCTGCCTTCAAAGATTAGTTCACTCACCTACAGAACATTTGCATCACTGTGATTATAATACATTTTTCTTTCTCTTTCAAACTATGAGCACTTTGAAGGTAGGAATCTCAGCTTTCTTTCCTGAGAACTTTGCACCCTTTTACTGTCCATACTCCCAGGAGCTCAAATAAATGTGTTTTGAATGCATAAATAATTGCACAACTTTACAAATGTATGCACCTATGGAACTGGAACTATGACCTGACCTTCCATCCCACATCTCTTGGATGGTGAACTGAATGAGTCATCACCTGTCAGTTCTGAAACACTCCTTGTGATTTCAAGGGCCTCCTAAACATGAAACCACCTGGTCCCATGGGTCATTTCTTCTTCCAGAATATATTTTCCATAGAGACCAAAAATAAATACTGTCTTCATCTTTCACTTGCAATCTTTTTTTTTTTTTTTGCAGGAAGGCAAGAATGATATATAAGATTTACATGAAATAAACTTAAACAAGTAGAACAAATTAGCTTATTTGCAATTCTCAGATACTATTAAGATTACTACAGTATGAAAAATTATAAATACAGTGAATCCAGTGGCATAAACAAGCTAGAAGATTTTTTTCTTCTGTCATAAAAAAATCAGGAATAGCTTGATTCTGCCCATGAAATCTCAGCACTGGGCATTGTCACTTGTGGGACACAGCTCATGAGTCAGGATGGGCTCTGCTTTCGCATCCACCTACATGCAGCAGGATGGAGGAAGGGAATGAAGGGACAGAGGGTACACACCAAATCTCCCTTACTTGAGGATCCTGGAAGCTGCCACAGAACACTCCAGCTTAAATCCCATTGGTCAAAACTTAGTCCTAGGACCACATATTATAAAAGAAGTGAGTGAGGGAAGGTGATCTTATTTTGGGACAACAACTTGCCAGCTAAAACTACATTTACTGTACTACATATAGAAGGGATACTTTTTAATTAATTAATTATTTGTTTATATATATTAAAAGGGATACCTTTTAAAGGTTCTACAGCAATAAAACTGAAGGGTTAGGGATTCCATGAGAACTTTTATGTTCTCATTAATGCCACCTGAAGTCACAGTGATGAATTTCAATTGCTAATCTGTTGTGCTACGATCATGCTTGGTACTGCTCTGGTTGTTGATATGTAGGTAATGGTTTGGAAGGGTAAGGAAAAAACTAAAGAAGGCTTTTTCAACAGTAAGTGGGAAAGAGGGGGGATAGGAGGTGAGGATGCCACAGTGGATTAAGGCAGTGGCAACAGGAATAGAAAAGGGAAGTTAAAGTAGAGAGAGATCATAGAATCTATAGGAGTATGTGATCGATGGAGGAAAGGGAGAGGGGGAATTTAGAATGAGTCTCAGACTCTGATAATTAGACTAAAATTGGTGATTTGGATACTACAATTAGAGTGGTAGCATTAACTGTTGTAAATTGACTAGAAATCTCTCCTTCATCTATTACTCCTGGCCTTGAATAGTCTGTTAAATGGGCTAATGGAGTTAATAAATTTCTCTGAGTAGTTAATCGTTCACAGGAAAATGGTCACAGGTCTTAGTGACTCACCTTAACCAGTTATAATGTCCCCTCTCCTGATTCAGTACACTCCATGAGACGCCTTTAAATTCTGAGTTCTTGAAGCATTCTTAATTGAAGTGTCACAAATTTTCATTTGAGTAAGCAGAATATATGCACAGTCTATTTACTCATAGAGAAAATGGAACTGATATTGCCCTCCTTACATTTAGGAAGTTTCAAATATATGGAGTATTTAAAGGACCTGACACAATGCCTGGTTCAATAAATGCTATTTTTTGTCCTTTTCCAAAGCACTTTTTCTAATGCATTCATCCAACAGACATTTATTCGGTAGTTCTTATTCCAGACACTGTGTTAAGAACTGGGGTGGGGGAGAGGGAGGCTTGAACTATGAAATAAAAAGCAAAAGTGCAGTCTTTTTTTCCCAGTTCTGAGTGTTGGGCTAAATCCTGATCCTCTTTACTAGTGTGCATGCCCACTAGATTTGGGGTTCCTGAGGAAGGGGAACATGTGCTTATTACCTTTATATTCCTAGACTTTTCAACACATACATATCAAATGTATGAATGAATTTATAACCAAGGTCCAAAGAATGCAGCCAAAAATTCAAAACCAGGAATGGACTCAGAGGAGTAGAATGATTGTGGATGTTCAGACATTACTGGAGACAACTCCATGTTTCTGCCAGGATAATCCTTCAAAATAGGGTCCAGCTGGGCACGGTGGCTCGTACCTATAAGCTTCAGCCTATGAAGCAGCCGGGGGTAGGGATCGCGGTTCGAGTCCCGCCTGGGGCCCGTAGCGAGACCTAGTTAAAAAAAAATAGCTGGGCGTGGTGGCGCACGCCTGTAATCCCAGCTACCTGGGAAGCTGAGGCTGGGGATTGCTTAAGTCTGTGGTACCCCGGACAACAAGAGCCTGCGGTTCCACAGGCAAAAATAGCGAGACCTAGTCTCAAAAAAAAAAAAAAAAAAAAAAAATAGGGTCCAATGCCCTCTACAGCAATCACTGTTGAATGAGGAAGTGGGCTCCTGAGGGGTAAGGAAGCAGCACATGGTAACAGTTAAGAGTTTGAACCATTCTGAATGGAAATTCTGAGCCACCTCTGTGGCAGTCGTCATAACAAGATGGGATTTAGGCTCAGCTGAAATTACTGTATCTCTTTCTTTTAGGAAGCATCAAAGATGGTCTCTGCATGATGCAACTTTTAAGATCTCAAGGACTACCCAAACTGCCAGTCTGCTGTGGAGAAGACAAAAATGGAAATTCAAACACCAAGGCTTCCATTTTGATATTAATAGTTCCATAAGCATGTGCCCCCACCACAGGGTGTGAACTGCACCGGGGGTGGGGGGGTTCTCAGGGGCCCCAAACCACAAATACGCTTGTCTCTCCCCCTGGGGACAAAGCAGAACTATGGCGTTTTATAGCTGCTGTTTGATCTTGTTGGCATTTACTTGGCATGTTTCTGCTTATGGGCCTGACCAGCGAGCTCAGAAGAAAGGAGACATTATCCTTGGAGGGCTCTTTCCTATCCACTTTGGAGTAGCAGCCAAAGATCAAGATCTCAAATCAAGGCCAGAGTCTGTGGAATGTATCAGGTAAGGGAAGGAAGAGGTAGACAGTCTTTTTGGGTGGCTGGGGAAAGGCCATATCAAACAAACTCAATTTTTTTTTTTCTCCCAGACTTGTTCTCCCTTTTCAGAAAAGGGAAAATCATGCTAATGCGCTTCTTATCTCTCTGTCCCCTAGCCTACAAAGTTTTCCAAATATAAAAAGTCAAAGATAATGAGTTGAAAAATCTATGGCCTGTCAAAGTATATTCCTGGTCACCATTTTTCACCTGGCAGCCTTACCTAATGGGAGATAATTACCTAGAGGAAATTTATTCACAAACTTGAGTAGTAAAATCTCCTGTTGGCTTTATATGGTTGTAGTCATTAACACTTAAATGTTGACTGTCCCAGTCTTTGTTTCTTTTCTTTTTTTAAAGGACTTTATAGTGTAAATAAATTCAATGACCCACATGACCCAAGTATCTTCAAAATGCAGCCCCTAACAGTGTGTTAGCATTACTCCATTAGACAGCCCTCCTTTGAGAAATTGGAAGCCCCCCCCAAACTCCTACCCCCAACACAGAATACATTTCACTCATTGGGCTCGCTCATTGGAAGACAGCTAACATGGCTCCTTAAATCATTTCTTTTCCAGGCCAGATGGTCTCAGTGTTCTCACCAATTCCTCCATAACAAGATTTCCAGACACCCTCCCCCCCCCCAACTCCTAGTTATCATGATGTTGTAGAATATGGCATCTACAACAAGGCACAGTTCAAAATGGGATCTGATTTTTTGCAGAGTAAATTTTTCTGTATGTCACCTCCCTTAATCTGGAGACCACTACTGCACTCCAAATCTTAACCCATCTTCTGAGTGAGACTAACACTTTCTCTCTGAGACTAGCAACTTCCAGAAGGAATCCAACACTTTTCTTTGGTCTTCCTGGTAACTGGAAAATGAAAATGAAAATTAGAATTGTTCCAATAAAGTGGGATCTCTGTTCATGTTCTACTGAGACCTCACAAAATAATGAATAACCTTTTCATATTTATGAATGCAGGAAAATTAAGCAAAATTTTGTTGAAGATGATTGTATCCTTTGTGTGATCCATGGAGACAAGTGTCCTCTCTGTTTTTCCCTGCTAGACATGTGTGTATGTTCCACATATTTACCCAAAAATCAAGCAAGATTCCCCTATAGTGTTTTTTTTCTTAATTATATTAAAGTTAGTAAAATCAGCTAAGGAGTATAGATGTTTTATGTAATGGAGAAATCAATAATGTCTCAATGTTTCCAGGTTTAAAACAAATAATGAGGCAAATAAATGAATAAGAAAATGACTAAGAGAAGCTGTCACATTAAATGATTAGAGTAGGACTCAAGAACCTAAACAGTTCTGTGGCATATGAATGATGGTTCTTCTCACCTCACTGTTTAGTTTATGAAGTAAAACCCATAACGTAGAGAAACTGTGAGTTCTGTGCTTTCTTCTCTGGCCACTGATACACCAGTGTTTCACATGTATCAAGGCCCCCATTCTGAGTCCAGTTCTGAGAGAATGAAAACTATTTTTCCCTGTTAATTGGCTTGATTGTTATTTAAAATATTTTTCTCCTTTAAAAATATGTTCAATTTTAAAAGTATAAAATATTATAAAGCATCATTTAGTGGATGATAAGAAGTAATCACTGCTGTGTACAGCATTCCTGTGCATTATATTTCTTTCCAAAAATATAACTACTCATTTCCCTTTTCCCTTTGACTTCCAGGAATGTCATTGTCTAGACTGTTTAGTCTGCATTCTAAGATTATTTTTAAGTTCCATGTATTAAAACTCCAATATGGCTCTTTTTCTCCTTAAATCTCTGTATTATTTAAGTAAAGTAATTCACATCAGCTATTTTGAATGTCTTGCTGGATGAGGCAGATAGAAATTGTTCATTCTATTACTAATAACAATCTTCATTATTACTGTGCCCTAGCTCTGTTAAGGCACCAGGCTGAGAACTGTGCATAATAATCTTGGGTTCATGATCATCTACAAGGTAAATGTTACCCCCATTTCACAGAGAGGACTTTGAGTCTCATAGAACACCATGTCATGAAACCAAAATGTAATGAAGACAGGAGCCAACCCCAGCTCTGGCCAGTCTGCATTCTAATGTAACTGAGCAGAAAATTTCTCATTTTCTTCCACTCCTTGTTTCTTTCAGGTATAATTTCCGAGGATTTCGCTGGTTACAAGCTATGATATTTGCTATAGAGGAAATAAACAGTAGCCCGACCCTTCTGCCCAATATGACTCTGGGATACCGGATATTCGACACCTGCAACACTGTCTCTAAAGCTTTGGAGGCCACACTGAGTTTTGTAGCCCAGAACAAAATCGATTCTTTGAATCTTGATGAGTTCTGCAACTGCTCAGAGCACATCCCTTCCACTATTGCAGTGGTGGGAGCCACTGGCTCCGGCATCTCCACAGCAGTAGCCAACCTGCTGGGGCTCTTCTACATTCCCCAGGTACTGCACGTTGCGTGGGCTGTATGGGCAGGAGTCGGGGATTGCACCTCAAGAGTGCCATGCCCAGTTTCTGTGCAGTTTGGTATTTTCCTCTCTCTGGTTTTTACATTGGCATGAAAGAACCTTGTAAGTCTCAGGGCACTATATCATAACCATTTGAGATTCTAAGAATCCAGTGTCAACTAGGTCTTCCTTTAAACCTACCTTGTATAAAACTTGTTTTTTCCCCAAAAGTGTTTATTTATTTTCCAGTAAATTCCTTTAGTAAATGGCCTTTCTCTGGCCTTCACTAAAGGGGATGAAATTCTATGATATAAACCTACCTTTCAAACCCAAAATATGTCCTTCACCTTATTCCCTTAAATGTCTCTGCCTCACTACTATCTGATTGTAAGTTTAACTCAACCAGAGGGAAATAGTTTCATTTCTCGCACATTCTAGAATTCGAAAATATTCCATTTCATTCACCGGACATTTATAAAACGTATGTCATTCACCGGACATTTATATAACGTATGTGATTAAGCAGCCTCCACCCCCAGGAACTTAATCAAGGTAGGCAGATATTTGCATTTTCAAATACTGACAATTCACTGCAACAAGTGTTTTATACATTTCAAAATTTTTCTACAAAGCAAAAAAGACAGCAAATTGCAAATGCCATTTTGTAATTTTTTCTCTTCATACTATAGAACAAATTTGATTATATTAATATTTGTAGATCCATACATCATTTTGTAATATTGCAAAATTGGAAGCAACCTAGATGTTCATGGATAGGAGAGTCAACTCAATTGTGAAGTATTCCTTATATCAAATTTAAATTAAATTGCAAAGTACACCTTAAACTTACTTTTTCAGTACTTAAGATTTAAAATTTTAAGAGTATCTTTAATAAATTCACATTTCCAAATTGGGAATCTATGTTTCCTTGGTGATAGTAAGTATCTGTATACACGTGGCAACTGCAAACGTCTTTTTATCACTTCCCGAATCCTTCGGAGAATTAAAGGTGCTTCCCATGGGGAATCCCTGGCTCTGTAGCTTTTGTCTTGAAGTGATCTAAAAAAGCATTACTAAATGTCTTGTGCAAGATGAAAATAAGCATCTTTTAAATAGTGCGCAGTATATTTTAAATGGTAAATTGTCATGACCAACAGATATAAGATGTAATTGCCATCAAATAAAGCACATGAAGGGAAAGGTTTAAATTCTTTGTGGTCTGGATGAAAGATCAGGTTGAATGTGAATTATGAAAGTGCCCACATGATCATGATTGCCAGTCAGATCAAGATAGTAAGTGTATCTGCAGCAGTTCTCTGCCTGGGCTTCACATTGATATCATTTGGAGGAACTATCAAAACATGGATACCTGAGTCTCCTGCAGAAATCCTAGTTTAATGGACATAAAATACAGCCTGAGGAGCAGAGTTTTGGAAGTCTTCCCGGCCACTCTGTAGTGCAGAGAGCTGGGAACCTCAGCTCTGTAGTCAGGCTAATTCCCAGGAGACACATGCCACCAAGTGGATGAAACAGGCAGACCAGGTGGAGCAAGTTGTGGTTAAAACAGTTTCCTGAGTCACTCATGAAATTCTCCCCGCTTACAATAAAAAAGTTTTGTGTATTTTTAAGGGATTTTTTCAGGGGTACAAAGTGGTACTTACCCCCCACTTTCCCAATTAGCTCTTTAAAAGCTGAACAAATACTATAAATACATTCTCCATGAGAAGAAATACCCATGGGACATATTTGTTTTGCGATTTATCCCATTAAACCGTTTTTGATCAAATATTCAAAAGAACACCCAGAAGTAAGTAAAATGAATGGATTTATGTGATATTCAAGCAGTTTTACATTTGTAGAGACTTGATTCAGAAATCTATTGTTTGGATTCACAAATGGAGCTCCCAATAATAGCAACTCAACCGATCGCTTGATCTGAACTAACTACCCCACTAGCCCCCACAGTAGAATGAGAAGGGGCTTGTTCTGATAAAAGAGAAAAAAGGTTAATTCATCAAAGCCCTTTTCAGAAAAGTCATGCCCACCTTTAACAAAGTTGGCCCAGTTCTTTTAAGCACCAATACCTTTTTTTTTTTTTAATGTAGAAAGTATTCATTGATGAGAAGGAATATATTGGGGGAAAAGCATTTAAAATTCTGTTGCTTCAAATGATGAGAAATATTAACAAGGCATTCCCTCAAACTTCTTAAAATACCTCTAGAAAACTGTAGCATAAGAGATATTTTGTTGATAGTATTCTACAATAAAATCTTATTCTCCAATAAGAGATATCAACAAGATATCGCTTATTTTAAAACTACAATGAAAAAAATTCTACTACATGTGAAAATGCATTCCACCTGGGAAATCCTCCTGCCTGGTGAGCCAGGCCGGCGTGCAGCCTGTCAGAGGGAGACTGCCAAGATACTGTTCCCCTGGACTGGCCGGCGAGGCTTAATGTGGTCAGAGCGCCCCCTACCAGGTTCCGTCAGCCTTCATTGGCTCTTCTTTTTGCTGTAATGTGAAAATGAGTCTGGAAGCTCTGCACTAAGGGATGATTAACATTTTTCGTGTTTGAGTACTTCTTCAGACATGGAACTTTTAATGCCAGAGGCTTTCTCCCCATGGTGGCCCAAACTCATGCTCAAATGAAGAACTGGCTATATTTTAGGAAATGGAAATCCATCTAGGCAACTTCTCCACGCTTCCTTTTCAGCCTCTCTAGGTTCTCGAAACCCACAACAAAAGCCTCAGCCATCACTTCAAAAAGAAAGGAGGAAAGAGCTCTGGTGGTGGCTGAATGCATTGTGAAGCCAGGAGCAGAAAGGATTTTTTTTTAAACTGCATTTAATGATTATATCATGTTGTAGTGCAGAGGAATCGAGGCTAATGAACCTACCTGGCTAACTGAGCCTAAGCGATAAACAGTTCTTAGAAATAATTATAATTAAGAGTACGTTAGTATCTAAAGTACTAAAATAAATGAGATGAATGAAAACTGAAAAAGCCACCTGCACACAGCCTTGACATTCACCTGGCACGTCATTCACTCTTTAATTTTATGGTTTTGATTCTTTCCAGGTCAGCTATGCCTCCTCCAGTAGACTTCTGAGCAACAAGAATCAGTTCAAATCCTTCCTCCGGACCATCCCCAATGATGAACACCAGGCCACCGCCATGGCGGACATTATCGAATACTTCCGCTGGAACTGGGTGGGCACAATTGCTGCTGATGATGACTACGGCCGGCCAGGAATAGAGAAATTCCGAGAGGAAGCCGAAGAGCGGGACATCTGTATTGACTTCAGCGAACTCATCTCCCAGTACTCTGATGAGGAAGAGATCCAGCAAGTGGTGGAGGTGATCCAGAATTCCACAGCTAAAGTCATTGTCGTTTTCTCCAGTGGTCCAGACCTTGAACCCCTCATCAAGGAAATTGTCCGGCGTAATATCACAGGCAGGATCTGGCTGGCCAGCGAGGCATGGGCCAGTTCTTCCCTAATTGCCATGCCTGAGTACTTCCATGTGGTTGGAGGCACCATTGGATTTGCTCTGAAGGCCGGGCAGATCCCAGGTTTCCGGGAATTCCTGCAGAAAGTTCATCCCCGGAAGTCTATCCACAATGGTTTTGCCAAGGAGTTCTGGGAAGAAACATTTAATTGCCACCTCCAAGAAGGTGCTAAAGGCCCTTTACCTGTGGACACCTTTCTGAGAGGTCTTGAAGAGAATGGAGGCAGAATAAACAACAGCTCCATTGCCTACCGACCCCTTTGTACAGGAGATGAGAACATCAGCAGTGTTGAGACCCCGTACATGGATTACACACATTTAAGGATATCCTACAATGTCTACCTAGCAGTCTATTCTATTGCTCATGCCCTGCAAGATATATATACTTGCTTGCCTGGAAAAGGACTCTTCACCAATGGTTCCTGTGCAGACATCAAGAAGGTGGAAGCTTGGCAGGTACATCCTTTACATAAATAGCAGTTCACTGTATGTAGAAATTGAGTTTGGATGATCCAGTGAGACAGAGAAAATGGTTACCCAAAAAAATGCTGTATTGAAGTGAGGTCACTAAGTATAGGTTTATATTCAAATCCTGTTTTCAAACATCTGTGCAACTGATTTCTGTAACATTGATGGTAATTTAATTTGATTATCTGTTTAAAGTCTTGACTATTCTTCAATCCAGCGATTAGGATTTCTAGAGAATGGCCTCTAAGTTTTTAAATGTTCTAAAACAAATTTAATATTTAGTGTAGTGTTTTTGTAATGTTGAAAAAACAGTTTCCTTGTATTTGTCACTTCCATATACTATTGTATATTGTATTTGTCACATTCCATTTGCTGAAGGACATAAAACTAGCCAGACTGACCTATCAGAGAGAAAGCATGATGAGGCTGAGGGTTGGGTATGAGCTCAGAGTTCTCGAATTTGAGCTGAAAGATCCAGCTTCCAACTTTCGCTCTAGTGCTCTACTTTAGTAGTTGCGTCATCCTAATAAAACTGTTGCTGTCAGTCACATCCTCTTCATCTGTATAGGTCCTAACAGATGCCTACTTTCTGCCCAACTTTTGTGTTTGTTTACAAGATGCGATGATATACATATGAAAGCAATATGTAAATTTTCAATCTCTAAATACAAGGTGACTGTTATAGTAAGCTTTCAGTTGGCCTCTAATTGATCAGTCTGTTATGCAAAAAAATAATAACTGAATCTACTTTATACAAAGACCCCGACCACAACAGAACATTGGGAAATGATACCAAGAAACAAAGAATGTATAAGCTAGGTCAGTCATTTTAGAGATGAGGAGTGACTGTGTAGGCTGGCAGAATGGACCAGGACCTACAAGTTCTTAGCCATTTTTTGTTTGTTTGTTTGTTTGCTTTTGAGTGGGGGATAGAATAAAAAAAATTCTCATATCATTGTTGCCTAAAATTTCTAATCTCTATGAGGTACTTAAAGTTTCCTTCCTGGCAAAGAAAGAAGAGCTCTAACAAAGTTTATGACTTTAGGAGTCATGATGCTAAGTAGAGTTTTAAGTGAGAGGGAAAAAGGGATCTTCTCTGACTAGTAAATAGTATAGTCTTTCCTCTCTTTTCTTACATGTCCCTTTGAACAGAGAATCCCCAGCTCTTGAAAAGTCTGTAGGACCAGAAAGGGGTGAAGGGAAAATATGTTTTGTGTGGGTAGTTTGACAGTTCTGCTCTTCAAGCACTCCTCTCTCAGACAAGAAAATAAGATCCAATTGTTCAGGACCAAAGCTTGGGTGTATGAGAAAGAAGTCAAGAATTAGACTATGGTAAGGATTGGAACCTTTACTTACATGTAATACACAACCCAAACAAAATTAGGTAAATAGAAGAAGAAACTCATAATACTGATAATCTCAGAAGTATTCCAAGTTCAAGTAGATGCTTGCATCTCTATCTCTTTGTTATGTATTCCTCAGTTAATTTCAGCATTGGTGGTATAGTGGTGAGCATAGTGGCCTTCCTCGGAGTTGATTTCAGATTAATTTTCAGATTCAGATTAGAGCTTCAGTCATAGAATGTAGAAGGCTAGGGTTCTTCTATGAAAGCTCTGGAAACTATATTGATTGACTAGTACAAGGTCACATATCCATCCCTAAAACTAGGAGTAGAGAAACCCCCTCAACCCCTGCCTCATCCCCACATTCACACCAGTGGTTGGTCACCACCAAGTCTCTCCCTCACCCTGTGACTAAGCAACTTCAAAAATGGTTTAGTACCTAAGGAAACCAGCAAAGGTCAAATACTAAAACAAAACCACAGTGCCACCTGCTGGAAAAGTTAAAGTATTTTAACTCTTTCAGTTACTGCTATAGATATTTTTAAAAGAGAAATTTAAAGCACCAAAATGGGCAGACAAAAAATATATATTTTTTTTCCAAAAAATCCATATTTTCACATCCTTGGAAATTGCTCAAATTAACAAACAAACAAACAAAAAAACCAGAAACACACCTATCTGCTTTAATGGTGGGTGTGATGTGGTGACCTACATCTGAAGAGGCATTCCAGACGGCATTCAGTGTTGTAAACCAGTTAAGTCAATTAAAAAAAAATTTTTTTTTAAGAATGAAACGCAAAGAGGCCAAGATTAAAAGTGTCAGCTACATAAACCCTTCAGCTGATGCTAAATAAGTAAAGATGTGTCCTCCTGGCTCACATATGGTCTGACACAGTCCATCCAAGAATGGAAGCAGAAGCAATAGGGTGTCAGAGCTCTCATGAGGAATAACATGGACATTGCCCAGAAAAGTCCTGTGCGCTTGTTTTAACTCTCAGTTGTGCCTCAGGAAGCCAGATAATAGAGTAGGCACTCTGGAATTAAGATATTTATCCTGTCTCCGAATCAGAAAATGAGTCATCAGTAATTCACTCTCATAATCAAGATCTACATGGAAGCCTATCATTCTTACAGTCTAATCCACACCTGTAATTCTACCCTATATTGTCTCAATTATTTTCTTGTAAGCCAAACTGCCTGGTAACTCCCCACAAATCACTTACTAGTTTTTGGCATATATTTTTGCATAGATAAGTATCTCTCACTAGAAGGGCCATCGATTTATCTCTGTCATTATTCACCACAAAATTTTAAATCAGTTTCAAAGTTCACTTTGCCCTTCAAGTCTTTTCAAAGCATTCTCCCTCACACACTTTCTGATGAGGGTCAGAGTAGAAGGAAGAGATAAGAGAGAATGACCGAGGTTTTGGTCCTCAATCTTCCCTAAACTCATAGCACAGTAAGTGGGCAAAAAGCAATACATTCCTCAACTGTGTGATCTTTCCTTCTTTATCTGAGTGAATGGGGTGCTTTGTGCAGCCCATTCCACTTCCTCTCTGTGCTGTGAAGTGATTCTGAACACTGTGGGGACCGTGAGGTGAGGACACTCACCTCACATGGTGAGGAGTATACCCCACATGGTGAGGTCAGGCTCCCAGGGTGGTATACCTGTGTACCCACCTCATCTGCACAGACTCTACCCCCACCGGTGTTCTTAGGCAAATTCAGGTGACTCCTCCATTATGCAGTTTTCCTTACAATAAATGTTTATTTTGAAATAAAGTCAATGTAGATACAATGTATTTAAAAGCAGTGGCAGCCAGAGTGGCGCTTGAAAGGTACTCTTGGGGTTCTAGCTCAATGAGTATGTCACAGGCATTAGAACAACGTGAATAACAGCTGCTGGTCTGGGCATAAGAGAGGCCCAGTAAGACACTCATCAGATGGACTCCCCCCAAGTTTTTCTCCAGCGTCAGATTAGATGTTGAATTTTCAGTTACCTTAAAAAGAATAAGAAGAAATGATAAATTATTGCTATAGATATTTTTTAAAGGGAAATTTAAAGCACCAAAATGGGCAGACCAAATATCCTCACATCCTTGAAAATTGCTCAAATTAACAAACAGAAACACAACTATCTGCTTTAGTGGTTTGTGTGATGTGGTAGCATACATCTGAAGAGGCATTCCAGGGGGCGAGAAAGTCGGGCACAGGGGCACATGTCTGTAAGCAACAGCCTACAGAGTCATGGCTGGGACTGGGGATCGTGGTTCGAGACCCGCCCAGGGCAACATAGCAAGACCTAGTCCCAAAAAGCTGGGTGTGTGGCCGGGCACGGTGGCTTGTGCCTGCAAGCTTCAGCCTATGAAGCAGCCGGGGCTAGGGATTGTGGTTCGAGTCCCGCCTGGGGACCGTAGTGAGACCTACTTCCAAAAAAAATAGCTGGGCATGGTGGCGCGTGCCTGTAATCCCAGCTACCTGGGAAGCTGAGGCTGGGGACTGCTTGTGTCCGTGGTACCCCGGGCAACGAGAGCCTGCGGTTCCACGGGCAAAAATAGTGAGACCTAGTCCCCAAAAAAAAAAAAAAAAGATAAGAGGAAAAGTGCCTCTGAATGTATTCCTGGGGCTTCCAACCACAGAACAGAGAGACATTTGAGACACTGAATAGAACAGTGTTAGAACTTCTGTAACCTGTAACCTCTCTGGCCCAGGCCTCTCATGACACCCTTGCTCAGTCAGAGTGCTAAAGCCTTGGTGACTCACAAGGCACAGAGCAAGCGATCACCCCTACACTCACAAGCTGGACCATGTCTCTTGGGGCCTCCATGACCCCTTGGTCCTAATGGAATGTAAACAAATGAGTGTCCTACCAATGGGACTGAACCATGGAATGAGAGAGGAGGAGGGGGAAGAAGGCAGGGGAGGTGAAG